>VTPC01088881.1:0-19840 GCA_011009095.1 Ignelater luminosus
TTATATCGATTCTGCACGTTTAATGGTATAAACTTGTCTTACTATCTATTAACTCTTTTTATTATCAGTGTACATATGAGATATCCAAACCAGCAGCGTAACTTCGACTTTAGAATGTTATAGATTGTTTATATCTCTTTAGACTAACTATTTCAAATAAATTTGTATCATGAAAAATCCTAGTGGCTATTTGCTTCTACATAATTAAAGGTAATCCAACTACAATACATTCAAATTGGAAAAACAAAATTCTATTTCAAGGAAAAACTTTTAATGAACGTTTCCGGATATAAACTAAAACTTTTCCGTTTTACTTAAAAAGTTTGTTGAACTAAAGCAAACGGAGCTTATTCTTATATATACATTTCCTTACGGCAATTGCTTCTCTTCTAAACTCTTTTATACATGACTTGAGAAAATATTTTTTAAAATAGATCTAAACTTGGAAGAATGATATGAGATCTACACGATCAATAATTTTTCCAGGAAATAGATGAAGATACCGAAACGTATGTACATACATACCAATAGGGTTTGAACAGAGTGTTTTATTGTAAAGAATGCATTGGTTTATAGAATGTTTTTGTGCTTTACGCCCTAATTTAAATCCATGAAACACAATTAAACAATGCCCCGTATAAATAAAGAAAAAATCAGCTGGTTAAAATAGGCCGTCAACCCTTTAACTCCATCATGGCTGGTCCCAAGCCCGGATTAGAAAAGAAGAAGGTTGAATTGTCAAACCCGCTCCCCGACATTCGTAAAAAAGACTTTTGCAAAAAATTCTAGCACTAAGTCTTAGAACCAGGACGGAAACACCGCATTAAGATGTAAGTTACGAAAACGGTTCATGAATATTAGATGCTGAAATGTACAAGGACTAAGTATCAAAAGAGGACTTTGGCGGAAATCTGACGAATGTTCTGGAGAAGATTAAAAATGCAAAGGAGATTGATTTAATGGGTGATTTCAATAGCAGAGTGGGCAACAACAATACAGATAGAGAATTTGGCGAATGTATAAGAAACGAGAATGGAAGTCACTTCATCGAACTATGTGAACAATGTCATTAAAAATTCTGAAAGGACATTGCCAGTATAGAAAGGCGCACAAGTTTGAATAGAACTAAACAACAAAAAAATTACAGTCCATTATTGATCATCTAATTATTAAACAACAGTCAAACATGAAATCGGTGGGCGTAAAAGTGATGCGAGAAGCGACATGCGGATCAGACCAACCTACTTCAGATACACACAACGCTCAGTATTACGAAATGATACAAATGAACAAAGTAAAAGAGAAACAGAAATTTTGTACAGATACCCAAAATATATAATATAAAATTAAAAGTTTTTTTCTTTGAGTGTATTTAAAATCAAAACCTCGAGGTTTTGAGTGATACACATAGAAATGCTCTGGAAAGCTATAGAGAAGAACAAAGTATCAAGACAATATATAAACGCAGTAAAAATATTTTATCAGAACAACAAAGTTACATTAGGCATTTATGAGGGATTTTTAGTAAACGAGGGGTTACGTCAGAGTTGCTGCTTATCACTAACTCTGTTCAAATTGTATTTTAACTCAGCCATCAAACAATGAACAGGAAAATTTAATCAAATAAGAGTTGATACAGGAAATAGAAATATATATATGTACATTAATGTTTGCAGACGATCAGCTTGTCTTAGCCGAAGATGAAAAAGATGCAAACTATATGGTGAGAAAGCTTATAGAAGAATAGGCAACATGAGATAAACACTGAGAACACGCATTGTATGGCAATTAGATGCCATACAGAAGACGTTCAAACAACAACAAAAGTAATAAAGATAAAAGCAAAGTTCAGGTACTTAGGAGTAGAAATAAATAAAACTAAGAAAGATAACGACAACATTTTAAAAAAGATGGGAAAAGGAAAAGCAGTTACTAGAAAATCATCCTGTGGGAGAGACAAAATTCTAAAACAATAAGAATAAAACTGTTAAATCATTAGTAGAAAGTTGCCTAACGTACGGACCAGAAGTCTGGACAGTAAACGAAGATAAAAAGAAGAAATAAAGCAGTGGAATTAGGCTTTTGGAGAAAATGCAGTAGAATAATTTTAACGAACTGTATTCAAAATAATGAGATAAGAAGAAGAATGGGTATAGAAAGAACGCTCACGGACACTATAGAAACAAAACAAACAAAAGAAGAAATAGGGCAAGACCGCGGAAGAGGTGGAAGCAATAAGTAAAATAGTGTATTGAGAAAAGGGAACTTAAATGAACAAATGTGGCAAAATAGGCGTGGCGTATAGGATGCAATAGACGGCTAGAAGGGCTATAAGCAAATCGCTATACAGGACGTTTTGGAAATAAATACAAACACTTGGCAGGCACATTCCTCGACAATGATTAAACCTTTTCTGCTATATAAATATTTGTTATTTAATTCAGAGTGCGTCGATACGGCTTTACTCAACATTTTGATGTCTACATGACTACAAAAAAAAGATGGACTTAAAAGTAAGACATTTTGAATTTCCTTTGAGTTTCTTTTTCTTTATGAGGAATATTGCATACAGGGTGGTACATTTGATTCCGCATCATTGTATTGGATGCATTAGCCCTGAATTGAAGATCCATTTTGGTATTCTGGATGTTCATCACTATTTTTTTACTTTAGATAATTCAAACAAAACTACGATAAAAGCTCTCTAGCTCAGATAGCTTGAAGACAATCTTCAATTCTATTAAGTCATATTAAGAACAATCTATACGGTTATGTCTACGAAGATATAGTTCCAAGGTACTTATGTTCGAACTGGTAAAACCATTAGTAACAGTTTTCTTTACTTTGTCTTTTAATCCGGAAGATTTTTAATATCGCTTGGTATAAAGGACAAGGGCTCAGATGGCATCATCAATAAAGTAAGGTTCTACACCAAAATAAAGTTAAAAGATGGGTTTTGGTACATTTTTATATATTCCCATTATTTGGTACTTAGAATTTACCTGTAACCTATCTAACTTACCTAACCTGTCTTTTAAATGGAGCAATTCTTTTCTAAGATTCCAGAAAACTATACAAAAAGGCTTGGGTAACTGTAAGATGTGTTCCCTGAAAATAACCTAAAGATAAGTTCTACAAACTGCTAACTTTGCAAGTCTAAAGGAAAGATAAAGTCTGCAAGACATGGTAAGGAGGAACAAGAAAGACAAACTCAATAGAATTTTATTTTAAAGCCTTTGCCAAGAATTGTACTAAAATTGCACGTCCCCTGCGAAATTTATAACCTACAAATGTACAATTTCAATGATCTAAAAAATAAAATGGATCATCTAGATATGGCTCAATTTTATTTCAACTTGAACAAATGGAAGTAAAGGGGAGAATATATTATTCTATACGTTCAACAAAAATGAGGTTGATTATATCAACACAGAAAGAACGTTTGGTACTAGTTAAAACAAAGAAGAATTTTACAATTTACCTTAATAGTAGCAGATTTCTTTTATCAGACGGCAAGGACAGCCCATACCATGGTTTGTAGGTTGGCGCAGCGCCCAGCGTCATATCACAAAATACAAGTTACCCACGTAATACTTGTATTCATAAATAGTATAAAACTTGGTTTGCAAGACGTATGCAAACCAAATAGAGTACATTGAAGATTAGAACTACATAGCTACGGAGTCCCAGGAATACACGTAGTAGACCAGTTCCACACGAAGATAACGTCAGTTGAGCAACGAAGGAGGCACTTGATATTTCATGTTTTTTATATTATCTACTTACACTTAGGTGCATGCAACATCTCCAGCGTAGTACGCTTCTGATACTCGTTTTCTGCGTGTTTGCGCCATTTCCTCTCTCTTTTTGTTTATCTGCGTCCTGTGTATTTTTACCGTAAAGGTATTTTTACGTTGCACATCTGCGCATTGGCGAGTAAAACTTCTTAAATCAGCTCTGTTGCATATATGTTAGGTGCATCGTGCATATCAATTTTGCCCTACCCCGCTAACGTTTTTTTGAAACAAAAATGCTCTGAAGGCATCTATGTCTACAAGTCATATGCAAACCGGTCTTCATATGTAACTTTGTGGTGATACCGACAAATGCTGCAACTCCCATATCTTTATACCACAAATCGTCGCGTCGTTGACAGGCGGTAACAATATATAAAAATAAGAGAATCTGGATAAAACTTTGTAAACCTGGAATTAACTAATAAATGTTATGAACTAAGCCTTGAATGTATGTAAATCCCATGCACATTTTCATGTGACATTAGTTATATCAAACTTTACGTAATTATGTAAAGCAAAGATTTGGTGCTGTGATAATTGCCGCGTCTTGCTCAAGATTTATTTTCAGATTAATTTGAAACATTAAAGATCGTATCTATGGCTACGCATTCGTAGCCTAATGATAACTGTAGAAAACCTTGTGTTTTCTGTGATTGATTATACAAATGGAAATTTTGTGGAATGTTAGAAAGTGCAACATCATTTTGTAGAATCTTCATGTTCAAATAGTCTAATGAATTTTTTATTTAATCCAATTTATTTGATAAATGATGTTGTCTTTCTATTTTAATTTTGTAGACTTCAATAATTGTGGAATTAAAAAAAGGTTTAAAAAGTTTTATTGTTTTGATTAGTTATCCCTTAAATAATTCGTAACAGCAGTTCTGACTAACTTTCCATAAAGAGTATACAATATTCATGTAGATAGTATAGTTAGACTGCGACAAATCATTTAATAAAGTATTAGAAATATTTTTCATTCACAACCGATTTTATTTCTTGTTTAACCTTTAAGTTATGGTTGATAAAATAAGATGCCTTAAAAATTTCTTTCGAATTTATTTGACTCTGAATAATTCTAGGTTTCTAAGCCAAGTGGATTGAATATATTAGTAAAAGATGACGTCAGAAAGACGTTCTGAATCCCATATTCTAATGAAAGAATAATCATTGACTTGAAGAATTTACCGTAGCCAAGGATTGCAATACGAGGAGTCTGCAGATATGGTAGTTAGTTATCTATTGAGTTTTGATAGTCCTAAGATAATATTTCAATGTTTTGATTCTTGAAACTAGTTTTTAGACGGTTTTGTAAACCGTCTTCATGAGTCTTATCCTGGTCTCTCAATATGCGCAACGCTTTAATTGCGGTAAAAACTTCTTTCAAATTTTCTGTTTGATACCATACCGAACAGTTTACCTCTGTTTATAAAGAATAAGGTTAGAATTATTCGTTTATCGATTAATAGTATACTAATTAAACTGTTAATGTGTTATGCTCGTATTTATTTTTGACAGCAGTTACTCCTACTCTGATTAGTTAACTGTATTTTGTGTTATGGACTTTCCGTTTCAGTAAAACCAAAAAAAATGGGGTAATACTACTGTGGAAAATAAGAATTTTAATTATTACCAACGTGTTAAAATTACATTTAACTCATTTTCAGTCTTGCATGTTAGTAGAGTTTTTAACGCTGTATTGCTTTTCCCTTGGCAATGCTGCTAATGCAATGTTTAAATGAAAATTGGTTTAGCTGATTCGTCTCATAAATTAATACTTTTGTATTAGCAATTAGTACTTTTCTTTTTTATTATGTATGTTCTCTGCAAAACAATAAATCATATAAAAGCGGATGAATGTATTTTTGATCAAAGATAAAAAATCTTTGTGCAGTGCTATGTTGAAATTTTACCTTTTTGTGTATTAAAACAAACAAAATTGAATTCCCATGAGCAATTTACGCTTTTTTTTTAGTTTGTTTTGAAATAATTCGTACGTGACAGGTTAAATATTTTTGGCAGCGCAAAACATAAACATTGATTAAACAGGATGTTTCGCATAATAAGACCCTTATATTATCTAAATTATTCCACAATTATGTAGGTGTACACATTTACAAATCTGTTTCGTTCAGATAATCTAGAATGACGCAAGTGGACCGGAAAAAAGGAAGGTATATAAATTCGACACCTATATAAATCAACCCTCAGTCAAAATTGAATCCAATAAAAGCCCTAATGGATTTTTTTAGTGTCATGCTAGATTCATTTTATGTTTCTGTTCTTTTACTTTGTTCAACTAATAATAGACAATAAAAAGATTAAAATTACACCAGGTAAGTGTTTGTATAACATTTGTGAATTGAGTTACAGTTATTATTATTACATTTATATTTATAGAAACCTATAAATTTAACAGGAACTAACTTTTCTCTCTGTCTCATTGATTTTATTGTCATGAAGTAATTTCGTGCATTGTTTGTTTGAAAAATGTATTACCATGCCTTATCGATTTTACATTACTAACCGAATTTATAAATAGTACGTTTAAAGACTAGTATTTTGATTATATTGATTAGATTAGTGATGTAGATATCACTGTTGATCCAGATAACATTATTTAACTACATAATAGAGAACAAAATTTCAATTAATCTTAAAAAACCCTGACTAACTATAAAAAAGATAATCCAATAGCCTTAAATTGGGAGCATCAAGAAAACCCTTAGGGAATGCCCTTAATTTCTGCCAAAATTTAAAAGCTCCACTTACTTTATTTTATCGAATACCTTCAGAGTGATTTTTGTAGTACCCTAAAGCTGTTAATCAAGTTCCATTTATTGGACATATTAAAAACTCCCTGCTTAAATTAATAAAATACCCTAGCCATGAGAAATTTTGCATTTAGATGGTATTTTCGTACCCTAAGGCATATAGTTGTTTTTATAAAAGAACAGAAAGAAAGATAAAGACGAAGGTAAAATGAATGATGACTGCCTAAATATTTTTTCGTTTGCTTTTCCTGTAACTAACAAAAAAAAGGCAAAGAATAATTGAGTACTTCCTGAAAAAGGTTTTCTGGACATTAATAAAAAAATTCTTTTTCACACTTCAGATAAATTATCTCATCTTTAAGATATTTTCGCTTTTCTTGCTTTCTGCTATATAACACTTAACAGAAATGAAGCTTCGATAAAGAATTCTGAAATCGGAGTTCTCAAAAGAAAGAAAATAGTTATCGAATTTGTTGGAAGACGTGGTAGGAACACAAAAACACAAAGAGACTTCCAAAGATTAAATAACAAGCAGCGGTAACATCTCTAGACGTTTTATCGTATCTTGGAAAGAAATCGTCAAAAGGTGTGAAAATAAAGGCAAGTCATCTAAGTTTCATCTTTTATTTTAATTTTTATTATTGTTAGGAATTTTTCTTTAATAAAAATCAAATAACAATTAATTTTTCTTAAATATATAATTTGAAAACTAAAATTAAAATTAAATGGTTCTAACGATCCAAATAAATAATTCATACTCCTAATAAATAAAAGACCTCCAGCTTTTTAAAGAATACAAGTATGAGTATTTGTAGAAGTTTGCATGTTCCAAAGCGAGACAATAATGGACATCGAGTTAGTTTTAGAAAGGTAAAAAGTTACAAGGTTAGAAACTTCATGTTTATGTTCAAGTGGCCATTTTCTGCTCTGACAATTACATCACAATCAACACTCAACCAGAATATAATAATAATAAACAAATTCAACACCAAACAAAATAATAAAATAAAGTCTACCACGCAATGTGTAATTGCTATACTTCCCAAATTTAGTTACGTAAACGAAACAAATAGGATGGAGTTAAAAGAAAATTTAATAATGAGTGGGTCCTCCACCGTTTCTAACTCAAACCATCACTCTTCGTGGTATGCTTGAACCCGTGGTCGCAGTTCATCTAAAGGGATCAATGGGCTTTACATATTATTCCACATACAATGGGCAACAAAACGAGAAGGCCAGGGCAATATATTAACGTTTTCTGCCATGTAACTATTACGATTACGATTACGTCATTATGCTGTATTTTGCTAGTAAATTGGATTTGGAAAGTTTTCAAGATTAGGTAACACAACTGATTGAAGAACTTCAATGTAGCCCGAATTAGCACCACAGGAGACCTGCAGCCGTTGGTATTGGTACTCCATACCAGAAAGCTAGAGTTGTATGCCGTTCAATAGCAAACTGTAAAATGCGACGTTTCTCGCGTAATTGCCTTACTGTCTTTCGTCCATTATGGAAACATAAAAAGAGCTAGAGTTATAGCTAAAGCCAATTTGATTTCATTTGTGGACCGCATGAACCGTTCATTGTACCAGTTTAGTCTAGTAGTACAATGTCTTAGTGTCGGCAAGCATAAAAATGATCGACTAAAACAAAGACCAATTGAACCCTACGATAAACTGAAGCCATACACTTCTTTCGGGCAACAGTTACTAACCGTAGGAGGTCATTTTTTCCAAACCCTGTTTTCCAATCCATTTTTTCCAATAATATATTTTTCCACTAACAATTTTTACCGCTAATATTTTTTTTCAATAAACTGAAAATCTTGAAATTTAAACATTTATTTCTAAAAGTGCATCAAAAACTATACTGATAGTATCAGCCAACAACTGATAGTATCAAAACTAAATATAGTGACCGATAGCCCTGAGGCTATTTTTTCTTCGATTTTTATTTGGTTCTGATTTCTTGCTTTCTTGATACGGCGGCCTATATTAAGTTCGCGGATCATCGCTTCTGTATCTCCTTGCTCTTTTTGAAGTTCAGATAGGAACGTGTATAAACTAGGGTGGTTCTTCCTCATGACCACTTGAATCTGTTGTGCCAACCCTCCGACAGGTTGTTGATCCTAGAAACACGTTGTAACACAGCTTCATATTGATTCCATAGGTTAAGTTAGGTTAGGTAAGGTTAAGTTAGGTTAATATGAAAGAAGAAATATGCTGATATATTAGGAGAAATGAAGAGGAGCATAGATATAGAAGAAATGAAGGTTAGAATAAACAGAATAAGAAAAACCAAAGAAGGTTACGTAGAACTACAATATACTCATACAAAAGAAGATAACAAACAATCTCTACAAACAGTAATAAATTAAAAAATTTAGTAGATGTAGAAAACATAAGAAGAAAGAAAGATTTTATAATACTGGATATAGAAGATGATATAACGGAAGAGGACATCAAATCTTATATATTAGAAGAACTGAGAAAAGAAAATAGGGTGGTTTGCGACATCAAGGTAATTTTTAAAGGAAAAGCAAGTAAAAAAGGTTTAAAATATGCAAATATAACATTGCCAATAGAAGATACAAATAAGTTGCTAAATTTAGGTGAAATAAAAATAGTAATGTAATGTAATGTAAGGGAGAAATAAACACAACAAATGGAAAATGTTGGAGATGTTGGCAAGAATGCCATAAAGCTAACAAATGTATAAATGAACCATATTGTATAGCTTGTAAAATTAAAGGACAAATTACTAATGATATGCTATGCCCAATCTACAAAAGATTAATGTATGAATTAGAGAACCAAAATGGGAGACTTCACAAAAACAATGAACATAAAATTTTTACAAGTAAACTGTGGGAGAAGCGAATACTCCCATGATTTATTACATGAAAGATCTAAAATTAATAACATAGACATACTCATAATTAGTGAACCAAATGTAAAATTGGCACAAAATAGAAAATGTTTTTCCGATAATAACATTGACGCATCTATTATTGTATTAAATAACAAGAATAAAATTTTTAATTTAGAAAAAGGATATCACTGGGTTTGGATAGAATTAGATAAAAAAATTATATGTAGTAGCTACTTCCCACCGAGTCTAAGTGAGGAAGAATTTAGAACAGCATGGTTAGAAATGTCAAATAGTTTAGATAGATAAACCAAACCAATTATTTTAGGAGGGGATCTAAACGCGAAATCACCAAATTGGGGTTCCAACTATGAAGATACAAGAGGAAAAATTATTTCAACTTGGAGTATAACTAAAAACATGATTATAATAAATACGGGAAATTTACCAACAGATACACAGAAATCCTTCATCAACATAACCCTCTGTTCAGACATTATAGCTGAAAACATTACAGATTAGAGAGTAGCAGAAGACGAAAAAAATTTTAGCCTACACAGAAATATTTATTTCCAACTAACAAACCACAACCAAAATGTCGCACAGAATATTACACAAAAATGGAGATTAAAAGAAACTAAAATATTAGCACTTAAAAGAGAACTGAACGAGAAATTATCAACACTAAATAACATACCTAGTGTAACTGACTACGTTAAAACTATACAAGAAGCATGCAATAAAATACTGATTACTAAAAATAACAGACACTATAAAACACCTGCATACTGGTTGAACGAGGAAGTTGCACAGGCAAGAACTGATTGCATCCATGCAAAGAGAATTTACCAGAATACATTATAATACAAACCTTAACCCAAGAGAAATTGAAAACGCAAAAATTAATTATAAAACCAAGAAGAAAACTTTACAAAATATCATAAGAAAATCTAGAAATGCGAAATGGAACGACTTAGGCAAAGAATTAAATCAGAACCCTTGGGGAGACGAGTTTAAAATTGTAACAAAAAAGCTGGACTTAACGCAAAAAATAACTCTAAAAGAAGAAGAAGAAAAAATGGTAATTAACGAACTTTTCCCTAAATGTGAACTAGTAATACGCAACACAAGACCTGGCCCAAAAGGAAATGCATTCAACATAGACAAATTAACTGCAATAATTGGACGAACAAAAAAATATGAGGCGCCTAGCCCAAATGGTCTAACACCTGACATCACCAAAATGGCAATTGAAGCAGACAAAGAAATGATTTTGAAAATATTTAACAAATGGAGATATTCCAACTGAATGGAAACTAACAAAAATTGCTCTCATTCCTAAAGATGAATAATATAAGAAATTTAGGCCAATTTGCCTTATCGTTTGTTTTGGAAAGATTTTAGAGACATTAGTTTTAAATAGATTAAAGCTAGAATTGGCAAACAATGGAGATGTGTCGGATAAACAATTTGGGTTTAGAAAAGGCAAATTGACAGTACATCCTATGACTAAAATCATTAACAAGATAAAAAAAATTAAAGGAAAAGCATCTAAAAATAGAGAATTTTGCATTCTCTTAACCATAGACATAACAAATGCATTCAACACTGCCAGATCATGAACGAAATTGCAAAGAAAGAAATAAGTCCGTATTTATATAATATCATAGCAGATTTCCTAAACAATAGAAAGCTAATACTATCAAATGGTGAAGAATATCCGATGACATGTGGAGTTCCACAAGGATCAGTATTGGGTCTAACATTAGTAAATTCTCCAAGACGTTTTAAACATTTGGCAATAAAGATGGGAAACAGAGAACGACAAGGCCCTGTGGACCAGGAGATAATATTCCATTTTCACTTTTAGTAAAAGAAAAACTTTTTGATTGAATTTAGAATTTTATTATAAAAACCATTCTTACTATTAATAAATAATTACTAATTACTACGCTGAAAGAAAACTTGATTTAAAACAAAAAAAAATACGAATAAAGTGAAAAGAGATTGGTCTCAAAAGGGCGCCAAAAGAGCTTGTTTTTGATGGGAAAGCACCAGTGCTTTTAAATTATGGTTGACAGCTTTTATTTTTATTTTAAAATTGTATTATGTAGTAGAACGAAATTTGAAATTTAAATTTTGCGCTAGTTCTGTCAGTAACTTTTATGGTTAGTTAGGGTTTTTGTTTTGAGGTGGTTTATTATTATTACTTACTTACGTTTTACTTACGAATGTTTTTATGTGTGTGCTCGGAAGACGATGTTTTGTGTTTATGACTGTTTTAAAATTTTGTAAACTTATGAACTATTATATGTCTTTGACAAGTCTACGCAGTTGTATTATTCTTTATAATTTCTTATAAAGCCAACCCGTACAATTAATACTTTTGATTTATTACGCTACATATACTCGCAGTAGTTTCAAATTCTATTCAGATTCTATCTACAAGAATTTGATTGAAATGATTTAAATTAAATAACTTCTTGTAGAACGAACATAAAATAGCTTTTAGGGCTGATTTTGTAATCTTCCCTCGCATGCAATAACATTGACTGGCAGTATGATTTTTTGTTGTTATCTGCATGTTCTTTAAGAATAAGACGTATCGACGTTTGTAATTTAAAAACTTGCGAAATTTTATTCTAGTGATATGGGATTAATGAATTCTAATTTTTCTTAATGTAAATGTTGTTGCAGTTTAATTTTAAATGTAACTTTTCTTTCAACTTATTTCACTTTTCTTGTTCGCCTTAATTCGATTCTGCATATCGCATTTTAAATTAATTAACGAAGTTTTAAACAAGGATTGATTATAATAATACTTTTTTAAATTACGTTTACAAATGGTTCTTTACCGAAATAAGTAATAAATAAATCATTTAGATCATCCTAAGAGTAGAATTTTGAGTTCTATCATAAATTAAAGTTGAGAAACATACAGTAATAGTCAAAACTAACGTAACAATGCAACTTTTTAGATTTTAGATTTTTTTCATTCTGTCAATTATCCAAAACCATAAAATATACTTATGTATATATATATTGCTATGGATCTTCACTATATTATGCAACAACTAATTACAATAATAAATTTAGTAATTTCATAAAAAAAGAAAACAATTTTAGTGTGGGATCAAATAAGAAAAAAATCAAACAGACCATGTAATTAATCCTTAAGTTGGTATAAATCGTAAACAGGGGAATTTTTATTGACTCTTGGAAAAAGAGTTATAAAGTCATTGTACTTAAAATTTAAATTAAATTGTTTTGATTTTTTACTTGTCATATTATATTTATAAATAAGTTTAATTTTTATTTTCAATAATAACAGGACTGTTAACAAAAGTTCTCAAACAGATAGTCATGTTTAAATTACACTTTTAATATAACTATAAATATGATATGATTACCTCTAAGCAAAACAAAAAGAGACACTTACTGATACTCAGTAAAATAGATTTCCTCAATTTGGTTTTTTATAAATGTCATTGTATTAGATTTTAGACATTAGATTGCTGAGAGTATTTAATATTCTTCATGGAAGAGAATTATTAAAAAATAAAAAATCAAAACAAATTTATTTTAAATAGATTTTGTCTGACTCATCTAATCTCTTAATACTTCTACATTTTTCATAATAAATACACAATAAGGATTTATTTGTTTACGATTTATAACATAAGGATTAATTATATGGCTTACTGGATTTTTTCATTTTATCCCAGAATATTATAGAAGCATAAAAAATTCTAGGTTAAGTTACTATACACATACAAGCTTCATTAAATTAAACAAAAGCCTTCCCTATTCTCTAATTTTTTCAGGGAAGGATTATTTATTTCTATAAGCCCTCAATCTCTGGATAGTTAAAAAGTCAACCGTAACTACTTTAAATTTTATGCAGTGAAGTTCCGGTCATGATAAAATTTAGAACATCTGTGAGCAATGACATCATACGAGAAACGTAAGAATAATAAATTTAGGTATTTTGGCAAATATATTTGTTTAGTATACAACGTATACCGGGTGTTTTAGAAACATAGGAATTTTAATAGGGAAAAATGATGAAAATCATAATTTCTTGTGCCTGCTATAGACATATTAAGAATAATGTACAATGACTTCATTACCTGAAATTTATTGAAAAACTATTATTTGTTGAACAGTCATTTTTACATTATTCTCAATGCTTGTAGTACAGATGTAAGCAAACTCTGATCCTAAGGATGTTTTTTCCCATTATAAAATTTCTATGTTCTTAGTAACTTAAAACATCCTGTATAAAACGGAATATTAAATCTCTAAGTAAATCTCGGCTTGAAACAAGACTAATTGACAGAGAAGTTGTATATAATTAGAAATAATAAGAATAAATTCTTACGTACAGTATCCACAAAGACAACAACAAAACAAATAATAATGTTGTGTGTTGTGGAAGTTTTTTCAAGCTTTATTTACATATCTAATTTATTTGTAATTAGATTGTTTATGATGACTTGAAGAAAAGTCAATAACTCACAATCAGACACTTGTCATATAGTCTTGCTGTATTCGTGAATGTAAAATACATAGGCAGTTAAACTCAAATTCAAATAACTTAAAGTGGAATTGAGTTATCATAAACAAAGTTAATATATTCCGACAAAGAAAATCTAGAACTTTGCCATAATTAACTGTATCATAGTTTAATATAATTCCTTTTAATCACAATCTTACAGTTAGTATTGTCATAATGTGGCTTCTGTAATAAACAGTTTTGCTCTCGCCAATTGCATCCTTTCCTAACTCTTGCGTATTTATTTTATTTTGTGTAAGTACCTAACATTTCTGTTAATTACTTTTATTCAATAGATAATAAAAACTAATTAGTTACTATACCTTACTACATGTTAATATGGATTTGTTGACAGATCAGCATTGATGTTGAACATACCTGGAACAATTAAATTAATTATTATCAGAGCAATATTTTACTATTGACTGTTGGAATTTTCTGTTATTTTTTTTATTTGTTTTTATAATATTAAAAACGGTTGGGTCCCCAAAAGGGAACAATACTAACAATCTAGTATATCATACTTTCCTATGTGTTTGCGGTTTAATAAATTTAATGAGTGTACCGCACGCTAACTAGGTTTTTCTCAATTTATTTGCTGTTTGTTTTTTCTTGGTTTGCTTTGATTTGAAATAGATGAGCTATTATTCAGTTTTCTACGAAAAAATATAGAAGATTTTTTGAAACAGCAAAATATTGCTATGAGATCGTTTTAGTGAACCTCTCTCAAAATTAATCACATAAATCAGTTATTTTTGTTAAAATCAGTCCAAACGACAATGCAGCATCTCGCAATTTCATTCTTATTCTTATCAGAACCTTCTTCCCAAAACTTCGATACCTACATAAGAACAGAGTCGTAAGATGGTGCATCGCATCAACTAAACTTCCTAATGCCTACGATACTTGCTAAGTAAAGACTGCATGAGAAAAATAGCTCTGCGGCAGCAATACAATCGCGCACAGATTCAGCATCAGAAGTTACCACTTTAAAATCTTCAGGTGTCTCTCCTTTTCTTTTATATTGGAAAGAGTCAGAAAACACACTTTCAAAAATATTTCTTTATGATATTAGTTGAATATTAATGCTATTCTTTCATTACTATCACTTCTGTTACTACGTCCGGAATAAGACTGAAAGACATCGATTCTCCAGTCTTTAGAAATCATAACTCGGATTTTGATTATACACCATTTTTATACCAAATGATTCAAAAACACAAAAAGTTAATTTGCTCGTCTTTTTTAATCACTTAACGGTTATAATCCAGTAAACTTGTTTTTTTAAAAAAATTTTGTTAGGTTTTGCGCTAACCCGTGTACATTCGTTTACAGGGTTCACACACTTGCACTTGCCCGTGTTAACTCGGGAACACATTCAGTTTGCTCATTTTTTGGTAGATGGAATTAGCTATGCGAGTTAACATATTTTTAGGTTATGTTTAATTTGTTCTGTTATGTTGGAAATTCATGTGTCATTTAAGTTCTAGGAACGTCTAAAATGAGTGAAAGTGACGAGTTTGAGTTTTCTGAAGAATCAGATTTAGAAGACGAATTAGAAAAAAGTTGAAGTGACAGCGGCTCAGAAATCGTAGATTTAAGTGATTGATATATCTTTAGCCAGAGATTGATCCGATTTACTACTAGTTTCTCCTTCACCTCCAGCATTCTCTCTTACTGAAAATCCAAATATAAATTTGCAAATGAGACTAAAGCTCTACTGCAGTTTTTTGAACACTTTGTTGACGATTATCTTATAAACGCTATAACAACATAAACTAATATATATGCAAATCAAAATGTTGGTTCTTCAAAGAATACAAAAAACCAGCAAGAAATAAAAAAATTACAGTATTTTTGGCACTACACGTAGCGTTGTCAAGAAATTTAGAATACGTTTTTATTGGTCCAAAGATCCTAGTTTTGCAACACCATTTTTTTCGCAGACTATGCCTTGTCGAAGATTTGAGCAAATACATAGAAACGTACATTTTTCCAATAACGAGAAGAACAATCCACAGATGCATGTAAATTCGAGACGAAACAAGATTTGGCCAATCTATGAAAATTTAGTCGCTAAAAACTGTTACTCCTGAGAAATTCATAACTAGAGCGCAAAAAAATATGCAAAATACTGCAAAATGCTAACTGTATCTTTTAATGAATTCTTTCAAAAACATTGGAATTATGCGCTTTATTTACTTGTTATGTCTTAAATAGCTCTAGAAAACAATAAAATCTGCAATTTCATAATTCTAAAGAGTGATATTGAAATATACAGTGGGCATTTTGCATATTTTTCCGCGCTCTGTTCATAACCATCGATAAGAGTCTTTTACTATATAAAGGATGTTTAACATGCATACAGTGTATTCTACCAAAACGAGCACGTTTCGGAATCAAAACGTATTTACTTTGTGAATCAAAAAGTGATTACGTGTGGAATTTTGTTATTTACACTGGCAAAAAAACTGTCTTAGACCCTGATTACAAAGATCATCCTGTATCTTCTCAAATAGTTCTAACGTTGACAAAACCTCTTCTAAATAAAGATCACTGTCACTTACAATGGACAATTTTTATAATTCTCCGGAACTGGCACATATACTTGTAAGACAAAAAAACTGATGTGTATGGCACTCTGATATTGTCGAGGAAAGGAAAAGGAAAGCAACTAAAAGAAAAATAGTTGAAAAGGGGAAAAGTGGTTGGTTTTCAGGAAGGAGAAGTTAGTGTTTTGAAGTGAAGATATAAGAGAGATGTTAGATTATTTTCTACCAGGGTTTCGATGATTTAAATCAAGCGATTTAACATATTAGGAACACCCATACTTATGTTTGGACCGGCAGTGCAGTGATTAACAAGTAAACCAACTCTTACAAAAAGCGGGAAACTAGCTCGGAAACAAAATGTTGATGTTAGATGATATTTCTTCGTTTTTATAATAGATGGCAAGACGAACGCACACGCACGCCAAATAGGTAAAGTAGCGACATCTGTTCAAACATATCCGTATTATCACCTAACTTGATTTTTCGTGTTCAAGCCTGTTTTATTCAGTTTAGTGTTACGTAGTGTATGAGATAACATTAAATCGGTTTAAATACCAATAACTATCGCTGATCGGAAAAAAAGATCCAGTTTGGATCAATTTCGACGAAATAAAAGACAGAACATGGCTACGTGCAAAATTTAAACATTGCACAAAAAAATGCAGGCCCTCGTATCTCGGATGAAACAAAATTCTGATAATTATCCTCAACCGTCATCGTCGCATGAAAATGATACTGATGTGCCTCAAGGTATGTATTACAATCGTTAATCTTTCGAAAATATTAATTTAAAAAGTATCTGTAAAAATATTCTGGAAACATTCCAAGAATATGTTCCTCGATATTCGAGAATAATTCATTTATTTGTTATGTTTTGTAGATTTATATATGTTATCAAATTGCATAAAAACTTATTCGTTACAGGAACAAGAGAACGAATTCAAACCCTGCAAAAAGGATGAAGTTTTCATCGTGCAGTAGCATGAACAATTTCGTAGAAGTGACGACGAATGAACAACAGAAAGAATTAGACTTACAAGTTGCTCGTTATATCTATGCAACGAATGCTGCGTTTCATTCTGTGCAACACCCTGTATTTGAAAAGCTGATATAGACGTTGCGGCCTGGATATTTACTACCCAAATAAAACAAGATTGGCAATGCAGTATATAAGGAAGAACAAAAAAAGTAATTTCGCAGCTGGATGATTCAATGGTGTCATTATCATTGGATGGTTGGTCAAATGTTCGCAAAGAGCTAATAGTTGCTGCTTGGGTCATCGATAAAAATGGGCAATCATATTTGGTCAATACTATCGATACCTCAGGTCATCAGCACACCAGTGAATACTTGGAAGCAATTACTTCGGTTAAAAGAGCTGAAGAGTTGTATACATATGTTGCTGGGAGTATTGTTACAGACAATGCGTTTAATATGTCTTCAATGGGAAACAATATTTCTCAAAACAACGTTAATTTGATTGCGTACGGTTGTTTGGCACACATGCTAAATTTGTTGGCAAAAGACTTCCAAATGCCTCAAGCCACTAAACACGTAGAGAAAATAGTCAAATACTTCCGTAATAACCATTTTGCTTGTGCGAAATTCCACGAATTAAAAGATGGCAAAAATCTTGTGCTTCCGTTAGAAATACATTGGAACAGTATGTGCTATTGTCTAGAACAGTATTTACAACAATGGATTACGTTGCTTAAGGTATGTGAAGATCATAAAGATAAGATCGATTCCGAAGTTGCCAAAATTGTTTCCAACATATCAGTTAAACGGAATGCAATCTTCAAGCTGATATCTATTGCTTTTACTAAAGTTGAAGCTAACACGTGTTTGATTGGCGATGCCGTGCACGTTTGAAAAATGTTGCAAAATGATTTGGCTGCAGTATTAAATTCAACGCAAACGAAAACTTTCAAAAAACGTTATAATAAGCACTATCGAGTAGTCATTTCTTAAGTTACATGCTAATGCCAAGATATTCTTTACAAACAGAGACTCCTTTAGAAGAATCTGAAAAAGGGAGTGCATTCGATTATCTGAAAAGCAAATACGATGATATTGGAGTCGGATTGATTTCAAAAATTTTGCAATTCAAATTGCGCTCACCATCTTTCTCTGGTACATTGCTCGAATCAAAAGTTATGCAAACTTTGTCAGCCGTAGATTGGTGGAAGAGCATTTAAGAAATGAAGCATATTTTATTAAAAGAAGAAGAACTTAACATCATGCAACATTTAACTGCAGTTGCGTCTTCGGCCAGTACTAAACGAATCTTTTCTACATTCGGTTTTATACATTCGAAAGTTAGGAATCGCGTCGGAACCGATAAGGCTGTTAAATAAGTATTTGTGTACAAACAACTAAACATTTATAAACAGAAACAGAAGTAGTTTAAATCGTTTTAATTATTATACATAATATACAGGGTGTTCAGCGAGGAATGGGACAGCGCGATATTCGGGAACGAATATAGATTTTAAAATTTTGGAAACTGTTATAAATGTAAGGGAGGGTCACATATTTTGTGATAAAAAGTTTTTAAATTAAATGCGTCACCGCCAGGTGGCGTTACATAACTTAATTTTTGTAAATGGCATACCCTACTTTTTATTCGATTTTTGGAATTTGCAACATATTTGTGATAACTTTGCTTATAACTGTTACCAATCCATCTGGTTTACTTTTCAAAAAAATAATAATTTTTATAAAACGAGGTGAAATGATAAACAAGCCTATATCGGTGATTAACTGCAATGACACAATGGGCGGAGTCGATCGCGTAGATCAGCATCTAGTAAAACATTCGTTGCACGAAAACGAGGTAAAAAGTACTATAAGAAAATTGTCTATCATCTCTTGGACTTAGCATTGTGGAACTTATGCAACTCTATCGTAAAAACGGCGGATTGAAAAGGCCCTTGGACTACAGAATGGAAATTATTCGTCTCACCATGGAAAAATTTTATAAAGCCGAGTTTTTATTTACAATTGTATATCCTTCAAGTGTCCTTCCACCCTTGAGACTCAGAGAACGGCATTTTCCAGAATACATACCAGTAACCGACAAGACAGACAGACAGTCATTTGCAGCAGAGTACGTGATGTACGCGGGAAAAGAACTCGACGAGAATGAAGATACTACTGCCCGGACTGTGATGCAGCTCTGCGCATTACTCCATTTTTCTAGTATATCATACTCTTGTAAACATTTAAAACACGTTTTCTGTTATTTGCTTAAAAACAATATACGTTGGCAGTTATTTTTGCCTTTCACTA
>VTPC01088890.1:0-10676 GCA_011009095.1 Ignelater luminosus
TTTTTCCGTGTAAAAGTGCCCTCTTCCAAACAGTTCGATAATTCGAAAACATATTTCACGGAAAGATTTTATTCACAATGGTAATTTAATTACTGAGTAAGTAGTTTCAATTTCAGCGCCAGTCAGCTACTAGTAATTTCACAAGCTTTTCAAAGTTGTCCTCTTTTACAGTTGGTGTATTTCTAAAATTTCTCGTAAAAGGATTTAGCTACAAATATTAAACGTAACTTTCCTGTTCCACAAAATTTATCTTGAAGTATTTCAGAATCGTTCAGCGCAACCCAGCCGTGCTTGAAAGTACAATTTCAGTTAATTTGTTCTTTTATTTATGCCGTTTTCTCCGTAAATTTATGCTGGCTCTTTTACACTTTTGAATAACGCTGACTAATGCCTAAATCGAACAAAAGCCATTAAAAGGATTGGATATTTCTCTTTTTAGTTTATTTGTATTTTCTTATAAGAGTTACTTAGAGAAAAATTCTCTTACACGTTTATTGAATTCTTTGCGAATTATGTTCTTTAAAAATACACCCCCAGAGAAAGTAATTTATCAAAAGCTTTTGTTTATCTGATTGTTCCGTAATAAAAATTCAGCGCTGCGTATTAAATTTTCTTCTTTCGTCTGCTGTGGAGACTTCTTTTGTTGTTTCCCGGAAAAGACAGAAATATTTACACTGTTTCGTATCGACCAAAGGTTAGAAGGTCTGTTGTCTCCTTTTGCTTCATATACTGTACAATTTTATCCACGAAATCACGAGTGCGTAAGACAGATATTGCGGTAAACGTGTTCATCTCCAAGACTATCGCTAGCAGACAAGAATAAATTTGATGTTCTATAAGAATGAAACTGAAAGGTTGTGTTGGATTACATGGCTCTGAGATTTTACGGTCGGTAAGAAAAATGCCCGAAGTATTTGTAGTCATCGTGATTGAAATGAAAATAGACGGTTTTAGTGGTCATATGAGTGACGTTTTCTTATTTGGTTTAATATTTCTATTTCCGTTGGATTTCTTGTTTCCTTAGTTTAATGTTGCGTTCATCGTTCTTGTTTAAAATTTAGTGGATGATCCGTTTTATGTTTCTAAATCGTTCTTATCTAATTAAGCATATTGATTGAAAAGTTTCAAGGTGGAATTTATCATAAAATGGTTTTATTGGCAAATGAATTAAGAAAGTAGCGCATGTGCTGCAAAAAGTATTATTTTTAGGCGAAATGAAAAAATTGGTGAACCGATGTTGAAAGTATACTGAAAAAAGAAGGAGATTACATAGAAATATGGTGACATTTGTTTGGATTTACTTGTAATGCAGAATAACGAAAGAAAAAACCCACCATAACCTCTTTTAGGATTTTTCTAAAAAATTCATCCATTTACCAGGCTTTGGAAACCTGTCAATTTATACGTTGAAAGATGTTTTCTTAAATATCCGAATCGCTTCTTTTATATTTTTCAACCTGAAAGTAAAATCCTTACTGCCCATTTCGCGATTGTACTGTAACTGTATTATTATCCTGGAGGTGATTTTTCAATTTCATTGAATAATAGCCTAAATAATTTATAACTTAAAGAGGCAGTTACTGCTTTTGATATTTATGGATTTATAAGTGTATACCTACATACGTTTGTGGCTAAATTTACGAGATAATTGAAGAGTCTATTAATAACGTGTAATATTGCTTGAGAGTTCATTAAGAGTATAATGGAAACTTCTCGGAAGGTTCAAGGCAAAATAAGCAAAAGGCAAACGAGGGAATGAACAAACAATAGGAAACAATTTTTACTTACTTAATAAGGAATGCACTTTACGTTTTACAAATTATGAAGAACCATAGGAAGTAGGATAAACGCAAGATGATAAAAAAGAAGACAAAATGAGTAATGGAGTTGAGTCAAAAAAAGAAACGTAAATGAAAAGTGAAAATTGAAGGTATCACATATTATTCTGTAAATTGTTCTGTAAAGAATATATGTGACAAGGGGACACAGAAATTATAAACTTTAAAGTTGTTTATTATGAATAAGTTTAAGTTTAGAGCTAAATTCACCAAAGACAGTAAACGCGAGACTTCCATAAAAAATATTTCTTCGATGAATACTGTCGAACATCGCTTTGTTCTGTTTATGGGAAGTCAAACGTAATTAATTGTTCTGACAGTTAATCCTACGAGTCTACAAACTTCGTAAGTTTAATCATTCCATGGCAGTATAATAAACTGTATCTCCTACTTCTAAATGGCAAGGTAGGCAACAAGTAATCTTTGGGTCAATAAAAGTGAATCCAAACATTGTATGGTTACATCAACAAAAGTCGTTATTTCACTTCTTATTATAATTGGTAACGTGGCACAAATGATAAAATACAAAAATTAAGTAATACTAGAAGCGGTGCTGCCACATCTAAGCTCTCGCTTAGCCGCTTCGCGGCTCCGCTCGGGACCCAAGCTTGCGGCGTCGCTTTGTCTCTCTCTAAATAACAGGTGTGGACGCCTTCGACAGTCACCGGTCGAGCTAGCTTTTGTTTGCAAACGCGTTGTGCAACTAGTATGGCTTGGTCTGCGTCTTGCGCCATCGAAATTCAAAATATCTGTCAAGAAAATCAAATGACTTTTGATGATGCTCTAAAAGCGTTTGAAAGTTCTTGTCCCACTATTTCTAACAGTCCAAGTCCCTTCTCTCTAGGACCAGCCGTTCCTGAGCTACAGGATAATTGTCGAAAAAATAACAAACAAACAAACAAACAACGGTCGGTCTCACACACACATTTTCTGAAACCCATTTGCCCATGACACCTAAAAGTCCAAGTCCCATCTCGGACCGGAAACAAAAAACATCCAAAGTGGATTCGAGGACCCGTTCCGTTTCTTTATTACTCTCTCTCTCTCTCTCTCTCTCTCTCTCTTTCTCTCTTTCTCTCTTTCTCTGTCTCTCTTTGTGTCTATTTCAGAACAAACAAAAACAAATAAAACTCTTGAAACTGAAAGTACGCGAAAAGCAAAACCGACGGGCCGCGACGATCGCGTGCGTCGGAATCGAAAAAAACGGAAGGCGCTTGCACCTTTTCGTTCGGCTTTGTAAGGCTCATGCGTTAGAGAGAGAAAGAGAGAGAGAGGGGGGAGAGAGAGAGAGAGAGAGAGAGAGAGAGAGAGAGAGAGAGTGTGTGTGTGTGTGTGTGTGTATTCCTACGTCGGTTTCGGAAAGCTCGCGACGCCTCACGCGATGACCGCGGAGAGACGTCCCCTACACATTACGACGCTCGCCCTTTTTCTCCACACGACACCGGAAAGGAAGCAAATCGCCACCGATTCGAAAAGGTCTCCTGCGCACGCATAAGGTTAAAAAGCCCAAGAATGACAGCCCGCGACGCGCGATGAAGACAGCGACGGCTATGACGCCCGCTTCGTCTGGAAAAACAAAGCAAAATAACAGCTTCAAAATATCCGTAGGGATTTCGAAAAAGGATTTTAGATTTTTGAGTTTTTCAACGAATTTCACGCTTGTCGCCGCCTAAACCGGACGTTAATCGAAATAACCTTTTGCTTATCTCGTGCTGAAAGCGAACGTACAGGCTTTTTCGTACGCCCGCTGGCGGCGGGCGCTTCGGAAGAAATGTCACGTCCCCTGCCCTCTAAACCGCTCGCTTAACGCAAACAGATAACGCTGCTTGTAAGCGCAATGCGTTATAGAGAGTTTCGCCGTCCGTTCGCGAAAACCCGCGACGCCCGCCGCCTCCTGGTTGTGACGCTCGTGATCCGTCGGCCCGTCATTGCGAAAGCGAGTTCTCTGTACAACTTTATATGGAAATAACACAATTGTTTTTGTTCCTTTTCTACAGTAATTTGACCGTGGAAGCCTTGCATCAACTTTGCAGCCCTTTCAGCTGTATCGTTCATTGCTTTAAGGAACGATAGAGTATTTTTGACTTCCAAAGATGAGACATTAGCCTTTCACGAAGAAGAATCCTCTTGGAGAAAACTATCATCAATCTTGAGATGAGAAAACAAATTCTTGATCTTGGATTGATATGAAATCATCAGTCTTTTATCTGAAATAAAAGAAAGAATTTTAGCATGAAAATAGGAAGGGAATAAAGAAGCAACCGCCACGTTTACCATGCAATTTACCGCAAGGTTGTTCCTTCAATGAGATGTATCGTTTCCCACGGTTGATATATTTTTGTTCTTTAACTTTGTCGCCATTCTTGGTTTTATATCTTGGTCAACTTCATCGTCAAACAGTAACAAGACAACTACTTCGTCAGTTAAACACCATAAATGCTAGCAAAACTTTTTGAGATGTTTTCGTCCACATTCTCATAAACCTTCATCGACTTTAGAAAACACAAATCGTGGTAAGGTGCTTTTACTGCGGAAACGCATTGAAACCGTGGCATAACATAAGATGTGACAATAAACAAGCTCACATCTTTGTGGGTTAGTCTGAACTGAGTGCTGAGTAGTAATATCTTACTTACTTACTTAATCCTTTGCCTCGTCTACCGTGAGGTGTTGAGGCTGATGGAGCCGAGTTTTGTTAATTCATCCGGATCTTTTCTCTCCATCTTTTTCTGTCATATGTTTGCTGTTTTATTTCTTCCCATGGAATATTTCTTTTTGTAGCTTCTTCTTTAATATTGTCGTTCCATATTCTTCTAGATCTTTCCTTTTTATTTTTACTCGACACTCGCGTTTCGTACATTTTCTTTGTTAGTCTATCGTCTGACATACGACACACATGACCGAATCATTATAACTGACCCGCCGCAATTTTTTCACTGATAGATTTTAGTTTGAAGTTTTGTCTAAAAGTATCGGTTCTTATTCTGTCCTTCTTTTTTTTGTTGTCTTTTCTTCTTAGAAATCTCATATCCATTGCGTTTAATCTTGACATGTTTTTCAGTTAGTCAGGTGTCGCTTGAGCGTAAAGTGCTCTGGCTATTCAACGAGCTTGGTGCATGGCATCTGGAGGTTTAAATTCTATTAACTCTCGATAGTCGTTTCTTGCTATATTGTTGTATAGTTTGGTTCGAGAGAATTCTAGCAGTGCGTCAATCTTGGAATAGTTTAAGTGTGCTTGCACGTTTTTCCAACTTTCTTTGAACTTTTTGAAAAGTGAAATATCTGGGCTTGTAATTTGGCGAATTCTGACTTCAGAAACGCGCGGTAGGCGAAAAGTAGCAAATCCCTGTTGAATTTCTGTTTCAGGAGCACACAAGCCGCTGTATTCGAGGGTGTAGTATCACAACAAAGCAGCAACATAGCAATAAGTTGTTGTATATTTCCAAATGAAATAACTATAGGAAGACTTTCTTCTTTGATAACAATTTACCAGTGAACAGTAGCTTCATTCTGAAGATCACTTTTTATGGCTTCTGTGTGTTCTTTTAGTTTTTCTCTCTGGGTTGATTGGATGGATGACTTGTTTGCCGGGGAATCTACAACATTATGTCCAAGTGCGTCGATTGTAGCTTGAAGAATGAAAACAGAATTTTTCATACTCAACTGACACCTATCTAAAGTCGCTAATTTCGGAATAACAAAATCTTTCCGTCTTCGTTTTCTGGGAGTCTTAGATTCAAAGTTAACAACTGCTATTGTGAACTTTTAATATTATCAGCTAAACTGGAAGATGAATAGAGAGGTATCCTATAGCGTTGTATAGCCATGCGCTCCTCTTTTTCAGCGAGTTTTTATCCACTTCAGCTAAGTTTTCAGGCCGGCCTGGTTCTCTCTGGCGCTGCAGAAAGATCTTGTTTTCTATTTTCATTAACTGAAGCGTATTGGCGTGTGCTATGTCAAATACGTCTTGTGTTATCTTTGTATTCTTTTGCAGGTTTCTCTAAACTTGATGCAAGTTTGTAATGTCATTCTAAATCTTATGCTGTTCTAATAGATCTTGAATGTATTCAGTCATTGTCGTTTATTAAATCTTTAGTTGCAAGTATTTTCGAATTTATTTTGCACGGTGTTTATTTAAATTTGTAAAATTGTTTATCGCATTTCAGCTGTGCAGATTTCGTGGAATTGCGCCTGCTGAGCTGTTCCAGGCCGAGTTTGTTTTAATATGGGTTAATTTACTTTTAATTCTCACCTTGTATAGGAGCGTGTTGTGTTTATACATGGTCCCTGAGTGATTCCGTCTTTTAGTTTTATGGTTTTGGTGCGTTGCAGGTCACGACAGGCAGGAACGTTCTGTTGTAAAGACAAGGGTGTTTATTTCGTTGTCTTTGTTTTACTCACGTTGGGACGGTTGCGCCTAGCTAGGCGTGGTCGTAAGTTGAGTCGGCTTGGCGCGAGTTCGAGAACGCACAAGGGTATAGAGTGTCAGTCAGTTAGAAAGAGGAGCTTTATCGGGTCGTCGCTAAAACATTCTAGCGCAAATTCATATAGTATGAAAGTTTATTAGAGCGTATTGGAAGTGGTTTCTTTGTTTAAGCTACGATAAATCTAATCGGATATATTTAATTCCGCGGGTTAAATAATTTTTTTAACCGCAATTTCATCCAACTAGTGTTGAGATTGGAAATACGGCGTCATCCTTTGCTTTGGTTTTAAAGTTGTGTTGAATATTGATGATAATCGAGGGTATCGAACCTTTTGTTATAGGGAAACTGTCGTCTAATCATTATTTCGTCTTAAAATTTGACTGGCAGCAGTGAACATTTGTTAATAGCTTTGTGGAATTTGATGTAAGAGTGTGCACCGGCGTTTGTTTTTGCATCTAAATAATTCCTTGCGAGAGTGTAAAAACACTTTTGTGCGCCGCTTCATGGATGGAAGCGCCCGAGGGTCACTGATTATTCCGAGAAATTACGAGAAAATTCTTTTCTGTCCAAATCTGGTGAAGCCTTCCGTCAAGAAAAAAATATGAAAGTCAATATTTCATTAGTATTAAGATAACGTGCTGATATGAAGAATTAATTCATTCTTCTGTTCAATTTTTTCCATATATGAACAGTTGCTATTTCCAAGCTTCACAAGTAGTCAATTATATTTCTTGTTCCTATTTTGAGAAAAGCATTATAAAATTAGTTGCCTGAACATGATTACTATGAATTGAATGTGAGAAATTCAAACAATAACAATTGCTAACATTGAGCAACGTCAGAAAACGTTTTCAAACAGTGTCTAGTCAAAATTATAATAACAATTTTGAGTTTCATGCATTAGAGTATTGGAAAAGAAGGTTTTTTTTCTAATAATTTACTGGAATTGTCTGGTAGCCATTTTTCTAATAAAAGCTGTTCCAACCGCATCTAACCTCTTTCCAGATCCTTTAAGGTTCGTTAAGTGTCTAATAAACATTGCTAGATCAACAGCTTCTCTCCAATTATTTTGAATAAAATGTCTTTTTGTTACAAAACTTCTTAGTTCCATACTACAAGATTTCGACAACTAAAATTGTTTCATACAAAGATATCGGAAACCATGAAATTATGCGCAAATCGCTCCAATCGTTTGGAAGTTAAAAGGGTTTGAGATTTACCGTTTGAATTATAATCCTATGAACTTCCACCCAGGAAAGCAGAACTTGAACAGTTTTGAAGTTATTGCGAAAACAAACAGATAAGCTAGCAATAACGGCAAGAACTACGCTTTTACTACTTAATATTATAACTAAAAAGATAAGACGTAAATGCTAACCATTTTTGGAAATTGATTTTACTCGTTCGTGCTTTAATGTCATGAACTTTTATTAATACATTGACCTTACTTATTTCTTAAATTTTAAAATTTGTGTGAAATCGTGTAAATATCTGTTCGTGAAACAGTCCGCAACGAAAACATCAAAGGTAACCAAAGGAAATGTTTTAAAGAAAGCGTTAATTAAATGTAAAAGTCTTCCTTGGCGTAAAAGTTTACTTTTATTGCTCTTGGTAAACAAATTAAATTACAGTCAATTAACTAAACCGAAACTGGTAACTTAATTAGAATATTGTCGACTGTTTTCGAGCTTTTGCTTTTAATAATAGACGATTATTATAGATATCAAGTGCAAAATGAACATTAGGAAGTTTCCGCAAACCGCTGTTTTGAAATAATCGTTAGCTTCCATTTCAAAACTGAAAGTTTCAGAATGTTCAAACGAACTGATTCGTACAAATGCGAAGTGTCGCTAAAAGTTATTTTTCCCATTTCACAAGGTACAATGGAACGGTCGAAATTTCGATGTTATGTGATATTTTATTTTACATTTTTAGCTTAGCATATGGACATTGCAAGGTATTCCACAAATATCCCCGGAATTTACGGATAATGGCTTTTCTAATAGTTTGAGAAGCTTCGGTATTTTGAAGAGGCGAGGGTAGGATATTTGTTGCGATAACGAAATGCGTATATATAACGTGCGTTTCGGTTTCGAGGGGAATGTTCTAAAATTTCAGTGTAGTAGATCACATTAACTTAGAATAACAAGGCACGAGTGTGTGTGTGCGTATAACCTCATAATAACGGATGGGATAGGTAATTATTTCAAAAACGGTAATTGTAGATGAAGGGTTTGTCAAACAGAATGGGTGTGTGTATTTACTACCAAGGACGCAATCAAGAATATCGATTAGCGTGTGGGTTGTTCGTTCAAAGCGAAATAAAAATAGAAGTGGCGTTGCCTAGTTTTCCAAAGGGCAATCATAAACTGGAGATATCAAAGTTATGTCTTGTTACATTATGATAATTTCCATAAAAATAGCTGAAAATCAATATTTCTCTAAATCTATCTTCCCTTTTCAGCCGTCTTTTTTGTAGGAATGGATTATTTATATGAACAAATAAAGCAAACTTATCTTCTTGATTTCTGTTTTGAATACAGATCGCTGTGGGCGTGGCGGCGTTTCGACAACGTGTGCAATGAGTCGGAAAACCTGAAGTGATGAGAAAAATTGACGATTCGGAAATTCTGAAAATGTCAGCGACTTTTTTTTTCATTATGGCAGTATAAAAATAAACTTTTTAAAGTTTTGTTGGAGCAGTTTGATTGAATTTAACAAAATCAATTTCAACGTGGTTCTAACAAGTTTTTCTTTTTTGGATATATACGGTTGCTATGAGAATTGCTCTTAATTCTTTAATTAAAATCCTGTCTCCTACAAGTGTCAAATGTTCTATTTTTAAACGTTCTACTTTATAGGAAAAATATTTGAAAATGCTTTCTATGTTTAGAGTAATTGAATTTCATTTCGTTCGAGGAAATCTTGACGGTTTCATTATTTTAATAATCTAGGAATCTGAGGTTATGCGATACTGGATAATTTGCATAAAAAATTTCTCTTATCTGCTACACAATTTATCTTTATTTAACCAATTAGTTTTTATATTCATAACCATAATGTAAGGGCTCAATTGAACGCTATAGAAGACCGTTTGTCTGCAAATCCCAGGACCTCTTCGGGATTAATGATATTTCCGGTGTTTAGACAGCTTAGCTCTAAAAGAGTAGAAGGTTCGAAAGAAAGGAATTACAGCACGTAATGTATTGTAACGTTTTTATTTATTTTATTGCAGGTTTTAAATAAAAGTCTTTGATCTGTGCATAAATTTAATTTATTTCAAAGAGTCGCACTTAAATCCGTTTCTTCCTGTGCAGAACATTTCTTATTAACAGTTTAAATATTATTGTTGTATTATCTATCACAAGACTACAAGCGAACTATTGATTTAGTTTGTGGTTATCCACATTTTTCTATTGTATATCGAGAGCTTTTAAAATTTAGAAATTCTGGAAGATTCCTCGAAAATTCCATTTTATTCCAAAATGTCATTTGCAATGGAAGGAATCAAAAATATTATTTAAATAATTTTTAAGATACAAAGTAGAGAGTTCTTAAACTGGGGCGAAACCCCTTGGTTACCAAGCTCCTCTTTCTTTTATCTTAAATATCTGCTCTCCCCTCCCCCTTTTACCTTGTGATTAACACTTTCAAAGATACCAGGACGACAAAATATTTTTTTATATACTTTTTATACATATTTATGTTATATACATGTAATTTTTTTAAATCACAGTTTTGCTTAAAACAGATCAAAAGTAATCCTTTTCGGGCAAAAAAATCCTCATTGAGCTCCTCATCTGGTGGAATTCCATTTGCACAAGTTCCCTGACAGTTGTCACGGATTAAAGTACATTTTATCCCAGCCTTTCGATATCCGCACCGTCCCTCACAATCTGTCGCACATCGGCATCCGCAGCGTTCTTAGTTGATAGGATCTTCAGTGATCCATCGTTACCTCGTATCCACCCCCACTTCTCAGGTGGCAGGCGGTTGCCCAACCACTGCTGCACTTGTCAAAACACTCTAAATGCGTGCTGCTGGGCTGAGCCTTTCGTGGGTGGCAATGACGGGATATAGACTTCATTCCAAGAATGCGGAATATCTATGGCTGTTCAAGTCATGTTCACGAGCTTGATAAAGTCTGAAGAACATTTGCTCACCAGCTCCTGACACCTCCTTTGGCGTCGATGAGGCATCGTAGAATACATCAGCAATGGCTTTGAGCCTTTCATGTTTTCCAGACATTTTTACAATCTGTAGGTAGATGATGGATGCATGTATAAAAAGAATACTTGTTGAGTATTCAAGGTCTTGTAACTCAAATGAAGAATATGTTTCTGTTTTCTAGTTTTTCGAAAAATACGTTTGTTTGTGATGTAGCTAATGCAATCAGCAAAACAAGCAAATC
>VTPC01088891.1:0-14591 GCA_011009095.1 Ignelater luminosus
GTTGACTGAAATATATAGAGAAAAGATCTAGGTGGGACCATCAAGAGTGTTCAGAAAATCAAGGTCAAGATAGGAATGTTGTGGAAGAAGGTTCAAGGAGGTAAAAGAAAGGTGGAAGTGGATGGTTAGAGCCACACCCGTCGCTTCTCTAGGTGCATTTTTGCGGATTAGTTAAAAGGATTGAGTTCGTTTTAGTTGAGTTTTGGCTATGGAGAGGATTTGCATGTTGCAGGAACGAATTCAGTTTTTATTCGTTGTTGGGATATTAGTCATAACGGGATTTGATAGAAAGGGGAGAACTGTAAAAAGACTTCAATATAGTAGAAGTGTATCTACTCATCTTCGAAAACTGCTTCGACTCAAAAACCGAAGAAGGTTTGAACGACAAGAAAAAAAATTCTTAGCATATATTCTTGCAATGAAGAAAGTAATAAAGACGCGCACAAAATTACGGACCCGAAAGAGATAAGCGTCTTGGAAAGGTTCACATGACTGTACACCTTCACAATTGCCACATTGTAACAGTTTTTGTGTAGGCTGAAGTGTGAGCTTCACAAATACCGCAGGTCGGTGGGCTGATCTGATAATAAAAGTGGTATGGTCGAATTAAAAACATTTTTTGCATTGAACCGGTTTGGGGTGAAAAGTGGGATGATACATATGAATCTTTCGACTAGAAGCGCATCGACAGAAGAGCGTTTCAGGGTCCATGGCCTCGGATCGTATGATCCATACTTCGTTTATAGTGCCGTTTCGACGTCATCCATGGAGAGCTCGAAGTTGACGCCACATAGAACGCTGGGAAAGGTCTGCAGTCGAAAGGTCACAGGGTCTGAAGGAAAATTGTTTGTGGACGTGATTCAGACTGTATCATTTCTGAAAATCTTCACCTCGGCGACTCGAAAAAAATTAATTTGCTTGAGAAATCTAAAAGAAGACTTAAGGTCAGCCCGAGTGTGAGGTAGTCAAGACGCTAAGTAGGTGTGGACTTGATTGTTGGAAGCGGCAACAGCTCTTTGGAGGCTGGTGACTGCAGCCAGACTGGTATTAATGGGTGTGGCAGATGGTGGATTGGAGACAAGCCTGAGGTTTGCAGTGCGCTTTCTTCCCTGGAAAAGAGTCCAGTCTGAAGGGCTAAACTCTGCAGAGGATAAGAATTGTCCCATGGTTGTGGAGTTTTCTGTGATCACTTCATTTTGGGGATCTCAGATGGTAACTGCAAATGTGGTAATATCCATCTGCGCGGAATAGAAAATGCGGAGAGTTCAAAAAGAAGGGGGAGATCTAGAATCGGAGACGGAGATGGTAAGAACTCAGCCGTTGTGGCGTAGGAGCGGCTTGAAGATTGGATCATGATGAGAAAATTGTCACGAGGTCGGCGGTAGTAAGTGGAGCTATTGTAAGAGAAGGAGAGCTTGGTGTGAAAGGAAATTAAGGATTCGGCTGTTGTTTGGGTTTAGAAAATTTCGGATTCAAGCGCGGGTCGGGCAAAGGAAATGACCTGGTGCTTAAATTAAAATTCGATATGTAGGGCTGCGGCTTCTTTTTGTCCTGACTACGTTACATATACAACTTACTACTATCAAAATTAAAGGTAAACGGAAGTTCAATGTTCAATTGCCGGCTGTTTAAAAGACTCAACTTTGCTTTAGCCAGGTGTAATCGTGTGGATGGTTAGATGTCGGTGTTGAAGCGCGGCACGAGCTTTTGGAGGTAGGATGAGAGAGCCCTGGGGTAGGAGTCCGATGAAGAGGGTGGGGCAGTCGGTGCGCCAGCTCGTCCGGACTGAAAGCTGCCAAAGGACATCCATCAAGCCGCAGCATTGGTGACGACTTTAGTTCAGTACAGGGCCAGGAAAAGATAAGATAAGGTTTGGAGATCAAGAAAACAACCAGAATGATGTGTCTTTAAGGGAAGGTCTAAATAAATGTGCAGCCAGGATGTGATTTTGCTAGACCGGAAACAGATTGAGAAAAGAGGTAAGGAAAAAACGGACGAAGTTTCTGATACGGGAAGTGTCGGCATTCTGGAGAGGTTGGAATGGAGTCGTGCCCTCGAGAAGTATGAATTCTGAAGACCTCTGAGAAATTGTTTGAAGAAAGCGACGTGCAGTTGCCACATTTGAGCGTTGTGGCTGCAGTACAAAACGATGTACGGTGTAAGATACAACACCTCAGGTTGGCCGCTTTACCAGGAAGGTAGAGGTGGCGTGTTCAAATTGTAAGCATTTCGGGCACTGAAACAGTTGGGATCTGGGTGAGTAGGACGGTTCAGTTGGGAACTTGTGGTGGAACATCTTCAGGCCTGCACCAACAAGCACGTCTAGCAATCTCTTGCAAGTGAACTACACCTGGACGAAGCTTAGTCCCTCTTATGTTAGTGTTTCCTGGATGTCGTCGATAGAAATATTGAAATTGATGCCTTGGATGACGCAAGTGAACAATGGTTAATTGGGAGGGCAGAGTAGGGCTCTGTTGTGTTGCGTGATGGAGAAGATTCCGACTCAAAATGGCAAGTCTTTACTAGAGGTCGCCCTGATAGGGTCAAATATGAACGTTTCCATTCGCGTGAACTGTAACTTCAGAGGCACGGAGTCCGGAGATTCTGCGAAGCAGAAGAAAGGACTTTTTAAGGTTTGCCTGAGCGTTGGGCAGTCTAGTGATAAGGCAAGTGGTTACTGCATTTAATTGAGTGGCAATAACTCTTGAGGTAGCAACGTTTGCGGGTGGGTTCGTGACACTGGAGGTAGGAAGTTGGACGGTTGAGGCGGGTGGTTAGATGGCAATGCAACGTTGTTTTGAGTTTATCGTGGTATAGTCCGGAGAACTGACCTCTGAGGTAGAAATATGGACAGGTTGAGTTAGAAGCTTTATGTAGTAGTAGAGTTTATTGATCAAGGTGAAAGATGGGGTGGTGCCCTTGGTGTGAATGGGATAGGAAAAAGTCTGGTAGGTGGAAGTTTTCGTTGGATTGCGTATAGGTGTTGGAAGGGGCGGTATTGCTTTGGGATTTGAAGGTCTTAGGTTTGGCACTACTGAAACCAACGGTGGCTCCTCGAGGTTGTCACGTCACATTTTTAGTCCTAGAGATGATTTTTGTATTGTATCGTTGCCTTAAAAGGGCCACAGTCTACAACGCCAATTTAACCTGGGAAACAACACAACTGGAAAGTTCACATACTTGCGCACTCAAAGAATTTCGAACATTGAAGTCCTCAAAGATTTGTATTTTTGGAGACGTCCCTGATAGTTTGATAACAAGAATTGACATTAAGTTAATGCGGTATTAATTCAAAACAAGTATCTCACTCTTTTTATAGATAGGGGAAATAATATTTACCAAAAGAGTAAACAATAGACGTCTCCCTCTAAGAAAAACTTTAATTTTTTAATACCAGGTAGTAATTTGAAGAAAAGTTTCAATTTTACCTTCAGATTCAGCCAAGTTTCTCCTGTTGCTGTTCTCGCTCCTATAATCTATGTGCTAATTAAACAAAACATCATTGACGTCATAGCTCAAGCCCTCACGACATTCAGCTCACTGAAGGAGGTCAATTGAGAGCGTCGACAGAATTTCCATCGTATTTACGTCTATCGAGAATATTCATGAAGGATCACTCTTTGAATCATTCTGCAATCTACCTCCTGAAAGAAAACCAGATAAACAAAATTATGCCTTATGTGCAATGTTAATTGTTATTATTTTCCGTGATCTTGAATTTTTTAAGTTAGAAATCTCTGTTGTAGCTCCAACTCGGTTTCTTAAAACGTAGTATGGCATACATAAGAATGATCATTGATAAACAAGGATTCTTATGTTGTCTCCACAGTCAGTATGGATTTGTTAAAATTCGACTCCTTTCTAACTAGATTCTGTACACCGACCTATTTTACCAGACGAAAGTGCTCTTAAAAGTGAAAGTTTATTACGTACAGGTAAGTGTGCATCTTTAATTATGATAGAAATTACGAGCATTTTTTCCCTCCACTTTGCAGTCTAAGTCGACCCTGCGCCTGTTCGAATTCTTGCGTAAAATCAGCATACTTCTTCTATCATTGTATTTTTTGACGTTCATTCAATCAGCGAACTTCAGAACGAGTGATTGGAATTTGTTAATAATTTGTTTTCCGTACGTTTCTGGTGATTTTGCTTTTAGAATTTGAGGTAAGATCGAAATTGCTTCTTGCACTATCACCTGGTATTAAAAATCATTTGAATAATTCAACAGGAAAATGGATCTTTGACAGACTTTAATTTGTAAATAAACAATAAATTGTTGTGTGTTTCTTATTATATAAGAGCTCAATGAGGCGTTTGACATTAACATCGAAAAGGAAAATTCCATAATGCTAAGTTATTGTTGATTAATGCATTTTCTAAAAACTTACCAACATTTGCAGGCTGTCTCAGCATTATTCTAAAAAGAATAAAAAAAATTAGACCTATGATTTACCTATACGGAGAATAACAAATGTGTCATCAATTTACGTTCTTTGTATCCAAGATGATTATGACTCACTTGCAAAAATGTTTTCACTGATACAAATAACTAACCTTGATGAGTAAACAACAAAGTGACAAATCATGCAATTTAATTTAAAGTAAAGATTCTTTTTAACTTTTAATTTTCTAATGCCTAGTTGAATACAAAACTTAAATGTTAGACTATAGTTAATTACAATAAAATGTCCTAAATTGTTTACAAAGAGTTTTATAATGTAGTGAGTAAATCAGTAAAATTATTTTATTATTTGTCTTGGAGAATTTAAACAATCATTACTTCAAAAGCTGTTGATTATCAAACTAAATGATCCCCTAATGTTTTAATATTAAATAAAAAATAAAGAACATAAAATCAGTGATTTGAAATAATACAAATGGGCAAACATAAAAGGCATCATCTTTATCCTTCATAAAAATAACAAGTTATAATATAAGATGAAGGTAAGATAAATTGGTGAGATAAAATACATGGCGATAAAGTGCAGTAAAACGAGTTAACAAATAAATACAACAAAAATTACTGCAGAATCATTTTCCAGGGCAAGAAACTGAGTCGAAGAATATATCTGAAGATATTTTTCACGCCCATTCCGTTTGTGTGGAGCACATCATCAGAGAGAGGAGGCCAAGCAGAGAGTAAACGAAAAAGCGCCACGCTGTGTGAAAAATGTTCGACATACTTTATTTTTCCTCGGGATATTACTTCATTTTTAAGAAATTAAGGTGCACTGCTTTTAATCGACGCTTTTTTTTCTTTCTCTCCTCGTAACGAGAATACATTTTATTATTCCTATATCGAATAAATAATAAAAAAGAACAGGAAAGAAAGAAAAAGAGAACGCTTAGGGAGAGAAGAAATGAGCGAAACGGAGAGATCTTTTTCTCGTTAGTTTTATTTCGAAATACGTAGACGAGGAGAATAAACTGAATCACAGCAGAATTGGCAACTTGTTAGATTTACAGACCACTGTTCCGTAACTGCCCCATTGTTACCAACTGTCCGTCCAGGCACTACAACACACACCGACCGACGACGCCTCAATATGTTTTATCACCGACGTCTTCGCATTATCACCACTGTCCTCACTATATTATTATCGCGATAATGGCGCATGAAAGTGCAACTGAATGGCTCTCCGGTTTTCACACTTGAGGGCCATCATGATCATAATAATCTTGTTAAATTATTTTCTTATCGTCTCGTAAAAAATGCGAGCTTTTAATCCTTGACCCTTAATTTATTATGTTTGGTTAACAAACTAAAACATAAACGTTGCCTTTTTTATTTTTAATAATTATATTTTTGATTTCTTTATAAAATTGTAAATACTGTAGTGCTTAATTAGGAAATTTGCTGCAAAAATGGAAACCTGTTTAGGCCCCAATAAGAAAACTGTTAGTATACTTTCTACTGACAATGAGAGGATTTATTTGATTTTTGAAATTAATTATTAATATGATTTGTCTGGTTAGACCTGTAACAATTTAAAACAGAGTTAGAGTAGACTATCTTTGAGCTATCAGGTAAGGAATTTTAACAAGACACTTGTAGAGACCAGACTAGAAAAGTTTTGCTCAAAAGAGTAAATTTTACTTTTCCGTTTTAGCGTCTCTTTTAGCTAGACACTTTCGATATTGTTCATATCAAGAATGACTATGAATAATGATAATTTTCAATTGAGAAAGTAACTCTTCAAAATTCTTAAACCTTAGGTTTCGTTTTCATGAATTACAGTCTTAAATGTATTGTAAAACGAACACCAATAATGAAATAAACCATTAAAGCAAGACAACGTCAAGGTTGGAAGTTTTATGATGTTAATGTCAAGGTCTTAAACCCTGTTTTGACTGATTTACAGCACGTAACTTGGCTTCAAGACCATGATTTTTTGATTGGAAGAATTCTAGGTAAAAATGTGTCCTGTATCAATATGTTGAATAGCTCTATCAATGACAGTACCTTTTTTCATATCTTCATAGTGACAGCTTGACCCTTTTTAAAAATGGAAACAGAGTTGAAAGCTTTTCCAGTCAGTTTAAATTAAATTTAAAGTCCAATTAACTTAGCTTTATCAGCAGTTACCTTGTGTTGACTGTCTACTAACCCACTGAAAATATTATGTAGCTCAACGCATTGTGATCTTCCAAAAATTGAAGTAATGTTAGAAAATCCTTCATATCTCTAGATGTTCTAGCATCGTATATTTCAATGTGTTGCTCACTGCTAACACGGGAGACATCAGACAACAAAAATAACTTCACAGCATCCAGGGTGGCTCAATATCCATGAAGCTCATTGACTATCACCCATGCCTCTTCCACGTGTTAATCCACCTCGATTTTCTGTCAATCGCATTAAGGCTTGTTCGATGAACATATCTGTCCATATTTTACAATCCAGTGTGTCTACGAAGGGTGAAATGACCAGCACTCAACAAGCTATAAACATCTCCATGGTTTTTCTCCAGTTCTCTCATTTGTTGCGCTCTAAAGCTTGCAAATGCATTTTCAAGTTTCCTGTTCCTTCGGCCCAAATAAATACCTTGGAAATGTCAACCATATCTAGACATATGATTCACAGCTTTGCTGTCCTTCTTTGTACCTTTAAAGAGTTTCTTTTCTTTTGCAATTTGAAAAATAACTATGAGACTCTGCAAATTTGGCAAACTTGACTGTATTTCATCTACATCCATTGGTTCCATGTGTGCCTCACTTGATAACTTTGCCGAAAGTTGTAAATTACTGCCCAGGACATCCTGAAGCAACACTGATGTAAATACAGATGAAAGTAGTATGTGTCCTCTAACAGCGCTTGAATAAGCTTTATTTACCTGTAAGCATATGTGAGACTGTGTTTTCCGCGTAAATAGTCTTTAAGGTCTCTTCTATTCCAGATCCACATAACAGTTGACCAATAGTATTTAGATATGACACCAAGACGAATTAATATGTTTGGGAATTCTTCGGGTTTACTCCAAACAACCTCCATAGCCGTAATCCAAAGGCACTGATCAAATGCTACAATTTTTGAGTTTTTCTGCTTCCGAACATATAAACTTCAATGTCGTATAAACACAGTTGTGAGTTGCTGGATTCATGCCAATCATAGGTAGAAATGTTGTAGATACTACTCCTGTGTTCTTAACACTGATTACGACATTCTGCATGTATTCATTCCAACCAAGACTTCAATAACTTACTGGTATTCCACAAAAGATCTACTAGATTCTGTTCAATGGGATTTTAAAGCAGGACCTTCTTCTCTGACAATATATTCGGCTTTTCACTAAGTGGTCCGGATTTGCACATTATAATTCCTCTTCCATGGAAAGTGTTGTGACCATCGGTGGTAGCAATGTTGTGGTCCACATTATCGGCTATCCACCAACAGAAATGACCTGGTGGAACATCAACATTTGGTGCCCTGTCCATTATTCCAGACTGTAAATACTTTTTTACTTTATCATACGATGCGCAAAACCCAAGTCTATGAAGCACATCTACAAGTCTTGATTAAGCTGCACACCAACATCAAAGAGGATTGCACTTATAAGTGATCTGGGTCTTGAAGCTTGCACCAAAGCCTGTCCAATGGAAATCTTTTTTAAATCACAGGCTTTAGTACCAATAATGGTATTCAAAAAATGTTGCAAAACAGATGACAAGAACTTTTTATTTTTTTCTTCAGATGCAATTTCTGATGACGAGGGATAGTACACCATTGAAGTCGACAATAGTTTGGTTTCTGCTTTGATCAGTTTTGCTGCTGCTTCAATTAGACAATATTTTTCTAATTCAGGGTGTTTTAATTTCTTTTGTTTCTCGTAATCTAACGGAATATTAGTCACTATTTGACCCATAGTAAATATATTACGAGCAATCGACTAACCTTTTCTTGTGGCCGTAACTGATTCATGGTTACACGGAGCCGAAGCCCACAAGCCGCGCCTCACGTTTTGGTTTCTGCTCTCGATGGAGCTTTTCTTGCAAAATATTCCGGTATACAGGCAATACTTCAATCAAGTCCGAATAATTCTTGTTCCCCGGTCATGATACCATATCTTTGAAGTCTGAATACCGACAAGTTATTTCATAGCTGACTTGTTTTCTTGCTGGGTGCGCGGGCTGATTTCGTCTTCTAGGTTGATCCTGCAGTCGGATGGCAAGCAGAAGTCGCGGAAATTCTAGAGAAAATCTTCTTTATTTTAGTCCAGTGCCATTAAAATAGCGTTCTGGACTTGTCCTTCATAGTACTGTGACGAAAACTTACTTTATCCAACCTTTCTATAAAGGTTGCAGGATTTGTCTTCCCGGTAAAGTTAATTCTGTAGTCGCGAGGTTTGATGTTGGACGATACAAGAATTTACTTCGTCATCGGAGTTGGTACAACTGGCGGGTTGGATGCGGTTGGATGTCGAAACTGAAGTGGTTAGATTCTGATCTATAGTACACCAGAGGTTTGGATTGATCTTGATCTTGCAGACGTATATCTTTACGCAGGAATCTGTTATAACGCTGGCAGAGCTCATCTACACGGCGCTCAAAACTGAGGCCAAACTTCTCAACTTTATCAATGAGCTCTCTCTTCATAACCCGCATATTTTTTTGCTCTACTGCCTGATTGGAATATGCAGAGCTGAGTGGTACTGGATTTGGTAGCTTGTTACCAACCTCATGTTCGGTTGGCTGCTGACATCTTGGTGTCTGTTCTTAGAGTCTTCTGGTTCACGGTCTCCGGGATGATAAAAACGGTCCCTGCTCTTCTACAAGTTTTTATAAACAAACTACTATACTTTTTGTATCCTGCATACATTGGACAAGGACAAATTTTGATTTTCGTTTTCTTTTTCTCAGCTTATCTCTATAGGTTAGGTGTCGCTGTTCCTTACTCTCCATTTTGTCCGGTTCCTTGTATCCTTAAATGTTAACTTTTTCTCCCTGAAGTCTACCGCAACATAATTTTTTCATCTCCTTCTGGGTCGCTTGCCGTTCACCTGCAGGTCCATCATTTCTCTCAAGACATGCCTTTTCTCCTTTCTTATCAAGTGCCCATACCACTGTAGTCTTTGCTCTACAACTTTTTTGGAAGCCTCAACTACCACTTCCTTCTCTTTAACACTCGTCCCTTACCCTGTCCCTCTTCATCGTTTCCATGGTCCATAGTAACATCCCCATCTCCGCTACGTTAAATTTCTTGTCTTGAATCTTCTTTATGGACCATGACTCGCTGCTATAGTTTAGGGCTGGTCTCACCACTAATTACAAAATCCTTCCTTTTGGCTTACTTCTGATCCGTTTATTATTATTATTATTCCAGCTCATCCAACCTGCTTGAATCCTGTGATTTATCTCCCTTTAGAAGTCTCCATTTTCTGTGAGGTACTTGAAGTCGGCTGCTTTTGTCAAGCTTTCTCCCTGTAACTTACTTCTTCTGCGTTTCCTTCCCCACCAAACCACAGGTACTCAGCCTTTTTCCTACTTATTTTGAAACCCAATTCCTCGATGTCCTGCCTCGAACTTTTAGTGTTTTCTCTCCCTTCTCTGAACTTTTATCTGCTACAGCCATGTCGTCGGTAAACAAAAGAGGGGGAGAGGTCGTTGGCATGCTCCATCAACATGTCCATCACCAGGTTAAATAGATAGAGACTCAAAGTTGAGTGCTGGTGCAAGCCCAGAGTCACGGGGAATCTGTCGGTCACTCCAACACTAGTTCTTACTTTAGTGTGGGCTCCCTCATGCATGTCTCTCACCAATCAGACGTATTTCTCTATGGCTTCCCGCATCTTCATCACCTCCAGATTTGCTTCCTTGGCACAGTATCGTACGCCTTCTGCAGATCTACGAAAATAAGTTGGAGCTTCTATTTTCCTCGCTATACTTTTCGAACATCTGTCGTAGAATGAACAAGGCTGTTTCCTTCCCAGGGATAAAACCAAACTGGCCTTTTGAGATTGCTGTCTCTTCTTGTATTTTCCTGATCATGATTATTTCCAACACGTTTATTGTGTGCTACATAAATTTAATACCCCTGTAGTTTTTGCAATCTTGGATATCTATAGATAAGCACCATCACGCTCTCACTCCAGGCTTCAAAAATGCCTTCTTCGGCGTACACCTTCCACATGAGGTCCCACAGCATGTTAACTTTTTCCTCTGTCAATTCACGTCTCTACTGGAACACCAACAGGCCTCGCAATCTTGTTGTTCTTTGTTCTCCTTAAGGTCTCTCGTATCTCCTATCGACTTATCCCAGGTGTTACATTTTCACTTATCAGTCTTCTGTCAATCCTTGGATTCTCTTTGTTCAGCAACTTCTTGAAGTAGTCGTGCCATCTCTGCTTCATGTTCTCTTCGCTTTTAAAGACTTCCTCACTGGAATTCTTAATCTGATTTACAAGGTTGAAGTTCTTTGATGCATTATCCCTCGCCTTCGCTATGCTTTACAGCCTGTTCTGATTTTCTAGTGTCTCATACACTATTCATCGTGAGCACTAACCTTTGCTATGGCTACTGCCAGCTTTGCCTACTTCTTCTTATGGTTGTAGTCCCCCTTGTCCTCTATTTGCTGTGAGAGGTCATATTTTTTTTGGTCTCTTTCTTCTCCTGAATCGCTTGCTGGACCGCCTCGTACCACCACCATGATTCCTCGTCTCCAGGAAGGTCTTTACCGGATTTTAACCCTAGGCTCGCTTCTCCAGCTTCCAACACCATGCTGCAAATGTTTTCCCACCAATCAATTGCCTTGTTTTCCCACCTTATCTCTGCTAGAAGTTCCTTTTTGAAAATGTTTTTCAGGCCCTGCTCTTTCGATTTCCACCACTTAATTGTTTGCTCTTGTTGTTGTCTTCTCCTCCTCTTTAATTCTGTATTACAGTCCACTATTACTAGCTACGCACTCATCCTTTATTACTTTACAGTTTCAAACCTCTGAAAGGTGTGTACGTCTACACAGAAGGAAGTCGATTTGACTTCGAGTGCTGCCACTCCTATAGGTCACGTGCTGATGTTCTGCTTTGTTGAATAAAGTGTTTATCACAGCTGTATCACATGCCACAGCGAAGTCCAACATCTCACTACCTATGTGACTGTTTAAGTCGCCTCCTAGGAAGCACCCTTTTCTCTCTGGGTATTTTTGCCATTACCTGGTCTAACGCTCGTCAGAGCTTTTCTTTTTTTTTCGTCCTCACACCCTACCTGGGGGGCATACGCGCACACGATGTTGATGGTAGTAACTCCTTCGTCCGGATCAATGCTCATTACTTTGTCACTTCCAGGCATTCCGTCCAAGTCTTGTTAAGGATGATTTTCGCACCATTTCGTCCGCCTCTGTTCGCACCACTGTAATACAGCTTGCACCCCCGCGGCCCTGTCTTCTTTCCACCTGGTTTTCTGTACAGACAGGATGTCGATCTTTCTTCGGGTCATTAGGCTGGCCAATTCCCTTCCCTTTTCCTGTCATGCTTCCGCAGGCGAACGCTCCGGCCGTTATATCAGATTCTGTTCTTCGACTTTCCATTTTTGGTTTTGACGGGTTCTTTACAGCCGGATGCCCTCACGAATTTTGATATCAAGTAGAAATAGTACAAATGAAACTGCGGCAAACATTTACAAACAATCACGTGACGACTTCCCAAAATAATTTTTATACATTAACAAGCAGATTGAGTTTAGAAACTTGCCGTTGCTAGATGTTTTGGTTGTTGTCGGACGATCATCCTGGCATTAAGGACAATTCTTTGATTAATTTTAATCAATTTACTTTTGACGATGATACGTAGTATCAAAACTAAACGCGTGTGTTTTATCTTTTTGTGTAGTTTCACGAAGTAATAAAATTAGAAAATATAAACTGTATATTCCGATCTCTTGTTGATTTACATGTATATATCTCTTGTTTTTGGTTGTTACACGTCTAATATAAACAAACTTTGTTAATTAAAAATAAACTTTGTGTTTGCTGTTAGGAAACTGTAATTGATATTTGACACAAGCTATTTTTGGATCTTATAATCTACTAAAACACAAAGCTGCCCCAATTAGAGAAATTGGAAAAAATTTTTCAATTTGTTAAATTTCATATTTTAACAATGTTTCTTGCTCTTTCACTTTATACGTCTAGGAAATAAATTGTGTCGGCAATAAACCAGGGGCAAAAATAACAAGCTCACTTTAACACTTCAAATATATTATACACAACAATAATAAACGAAATATTCTAGACGTTAGCACGTTATGATGTTAATGCAGCGTATAACAATAAGCAAAACTTTTCTAGCTTCAACAAAACAGAGGAAAACTTTAAATTATTTCTAATAAAAACCCTCTCGTAACTTTTGCTAGAAAATTGGGAAGAAATGCTGCATGAACTAACTTTTCCTAGGAGCAAACGCGTTTTATATTGCTTTTGTGTGTGTCTACGGAAACTTCTTAATTTCGGTTTTGGATCTTTTAAATTTTCTTAAAGGTTTGACCTTTTCTTTTTGAAATGTTTAAAAGAAAAAAATGTCTGTACAATAGAAGGTATATAAAATAGAAATTCTTTCATTTGGCTTTAGTTTACTGAAAACCCTATTTGGAAGATGGCAGAGAGCACTTTGTGGCACAACGAGTTGTACAAACCGTTTCAATCTCTCCCTCGTTAATCTTGCTAGTGGACTTTGCAATTGTAAATAAATGAAAACGACTAGATTGGATTTTCTGCTACGTTTTGTGGTGTACAACCACTGAATATGAGGGAAATGGGGGGTGAAGGAGTGAGGGTTTTTAGAATTCCAACATACCCTTAATCTATCCAACGATTTAGTTTATTATACTAAATCCTATTCATCTTCTTCTTCTTTTTCTTGTCTACTGCCGTGTTAGCTTATTCATTCGGGAATATTAATTATTACCAGAACAGAAAGAAAGAAAAATATCACAAAACAAACATTTTGGGAAAGATTACCACATAAACTATAATAATAGGAAAATGTAAATTTAATTCCTTATTCTGTGTTTTGGTGGTGCAGCTTCTAGAGTCTTACCGAATTTGCGAGCGATATGTAAGGACTTACCGCAAACTTGATCCTGGAATCCGTTAGTGAAATCGTGACTAGGAAATGCGACTGCTTATTAGCGCAGGAATACGCTCTAATATCGGGATAAAGCAGATTAAGTTATCATTGCTTCCTGCACTAACTAAATATCCCCCCTTTTCTTCCATTTTCTTGCAGCTTCTTTAATTTTGTTTCTAGAAAGCTTGTTAAGTTCGTTCAACAAATCAAGATGAAGAAAATACATCCTGTTTTATATGTAGGTGTGGGGGAGAAATTTAAGAATTTTTAGTTTTCATCCAAGCAGGTTTCCACCGCAAAATAGACCGGTGTGCTGGTCACATCGTTATGCGCAATCCCCCGCGGTGTCGACGCGAACGGTCAGCACAGGTCGGCGTGACCATCACGCTATAAATCCTTGCACACTCCAGGGACCACCAGGATATCTCATTTGCAAGAGAACGCTCAACCCCATTTATATATTTTTAGGGATAATTAAGCTTGCGTTGTTATTTCTATTTATTTTTTCTCTGGATTGTGTTTCATTGAATTAATTGTACTTTTACCTTTCGGTAGATTTTTGTCTCTTTATAAAATTTAATTTAAAGTAATGATCGTTAAACGTACCTAATAGGTATGTAGGTTTCAGATAAAAATGAAAAGTTGCTTCTCCATAAAGCATCAAACTAAAAATGTCATCATGGCAAAATTCTGCGATAATTAAATAAACGTAAAATGCTAGAATTCTAATCAGTTAGAGATATGGCAAAGCTATAATGAAACTTTTCAAGATACCCTTCCGAAATAATATCAACAAATAGGACAACACCTACAGACTGAATAATTTTAACAACATCAGAACTGATAAAAAAAGGAAAGAAATAAATTGAAAATCAAAGGATTGCAGACTAGAAGAGAAAAGAGCAAGTTGATTAGGGATTTTAACGTTTTCCTCTTAGGTAGGCGTTTTGTGACTTCTATTCGCGTTCGCACCGCTAGAGATCGTTATCGTTAATTAATTTTTTAATTGTGAAATGAAGTCAGTCGCCTACACGT
>VTPC01088900.1:0-12253 GCA_011009095.1 Ignelater luminosus
TCCAGTGAAAACAATATATTTAAGAACTGTTTGCGGACGAAAGGCCTATAAATCATGGTCTGGAAAATATAAATATTCTTGGGGTTTGTTGACTTCGAGAAAACCTTCGATAAGGTCCAGCATAATAAAATGATGGAAGTGCTTAAAACGACAGGAATAAACGATAAGGACCTTTTCTTCATAGCAAATCTGTACTGGAGGCAGAAAACTTATGTTGATGTAGGAGAAAGAACAGAAGAAGTAGGTGTGAAACAAGGATGTATTCTATCTTCGCTTATGTTTAATATATATTCAGAGAGAATCTTTCGGGAGGCGCTAGAAGACATAAATAAGGGAATTAGAGTTAATGAAATGCCCATCAATAACTTACGGTATGCCGATGACTCGGTTTTGCTATTAGATAGTTTGATAGGCCTATAGCAACTTTTCAATAAAACAAAGGAGGCTTGTGAAAGATATGGTTTAAGAATTAACATAAGAAAGACGAAATCCATGATAATAAGCAAGAACAGGCCAATAGATGCCGTTATTTACATACATTAAAGGGGAACAACCACAGAGAACAAACAAAATAACTTACTTAGGAACTGTAATGGATAATAGCTGGGACCACTCCGTGGAGGTGAAATGCCGTATCAAAAAAGCCAGATCAGCATTTGTTCGCCTTAGAAACGTGCTGTGTAGTCACGATCTTGACGTAAATCTCAGAATCAGAATGTTAAGATGCTACTTATTTTCAGTACTACTTTACGAAATGGAAGCATGGACCCTAACAAAGGCCACAGCTAGAAAACTAGAAGCTTTTGAAATGCGGATGTACGAGTACAGACGCATGCTACATATAAGCTGTACTGACAGGATAAGAAATGGGATCGTCCTTGAACGACTACAAAAAGACAAAGAAATAATAATAACAGCTAAGCACCGTAAATTAGAGTACTTCGGACATGTGATGAAACATCCTGAAAAGTACAACATCCTACAAGTAATAATACAAGGCAAAATTGATGGTAGAAGAAACCCAGGAAGACATCGAACATCCTGGATGAAAAATCTACGTCAATGGTTCGGACAAACAACTGTGTCACTTTTTAGAGCTGCTCTAAATAAAGTCATGATGGCCAACATGATTGCCAACCAGCGCTGGTCTAATGCATAGGCAACCTAAGCACGTGCTTAGAGACCTCGCTCGATAGGGGCCCCCGAAAGTTTTTATTATATATATTTTTTAATTCATAAACATATAAAAATAATTTGTTAAACTTTTTCTAGGGATGGGTAAGGTATTTTTAATTCAAAATTTAACTTTAAAGTACCCGCCATAATACTGTCGTACATGCATGCATGCATACCAACGTTGACATCAACGAATACAAAAGCTTATGTTGTGCAAAGTTGAATATTTGTGCTGATCCTCTACAAAGAGGAGTGGTGAATTAATAACGAAACAAATAGTTTGGTAACGTTCGATACAGCTACCCCTAGGATTAAACTTGTACAGAAAGAATTTAACCTTACCAACGCATGTATCGTATATCCAATCAGAAAATCAAAAGACATCCGCAGAAAGCCTCTCCAACGTCAAACACTTAAAAACTTTTAAAAGAAACTTTGAAAATTGACTATCTTGACAGTTCAGTAGCAAAACGACAGCCATGACACTATAATATCGCAGCTACGTTTGTGCTACCACAGATTAAATAAGAGTCAGATATTCACTCCCTATACAAAAGTGCATACCACGCTGTGCTGCTTGCGCAGTGCATATCCAAATAGCAAGCTCTGGAAGTTGCTTTGAGAGAGAGAGAGAAAGAGCAATAGAATCAACACATTTGTCGAAGTGAAAAATCTGACTTTTATTTAACCTGTGGTGCTACTCTCCAACAGCGTACCAACAGACATTATCACAACTCAATTTCCCTAAATCACCTGGAGTACAGTGACTCCGCGCAAGCACGGGTGAATTCATTAAAAAAGAACTTTTAACTACTACTAACCTAGCAAAACTCTCGCTATGCCCCCGCACAAGATTGGAGTGAAATTCAATTACACAATTAACATTAAAATTCTTCTAACATAACCACACCCTTGCTATGCCCCCGCGCAAGGTTGGGGGACATCCATACGCATTTCATACTGCAGTAGGGGGTTGGTAGTGTGTGCAGCAGCTGAATTAGTTGCCAACTTCATTGTTTATATCGTGCAACATAATCTAAGATGTGCTTGTTTTTCGTCGGTTTCACCAAGATTAGATTAATTTTCTTTACTTTAGGCCACCTAATTGTGTTCTATGAGTAATTCTTTACCTGCTGATATCAGAAGCTTGCTCTCAAAACGTCGTTTTCCTAGGGGTAGATATATCGAACAGTTAGCAATAGTTTTAACGATTACTTATTTGAAATGTGTAAGTATATTATGAACAGTGTTGGGTAGGCTCTAGATTCAAGTATCTAGATGCTGGCTTTAGGTTACTGTTTTGAAGAATATCTTTTGATCTAATGTAAATACCAACTGGATGGATCTTGATCCTTTAGATCCAAGATCCATACGAGGATCAATCGATGTAATTATATTTGAGTTTTGGAAAATTTCTTTATCAATACTCAATTCCCGGATAAGGCACGCGAAGAAGAAGAAGACGAAAAACACCATGTACTGCATTTGGAAATATCTCACTGTTAAGTACATCGCATTTGAACCAAGTTTCTGGTAGCGCAATCATATTAAAGTCAGCTTTACGCATCCATCAAAACAAGAACTCTACTTTAGATTTAGGCATAAACATACTAATGGTAATAGAAGCTTAGATTCCTTGTTGTATGTAGAAAACGATATCATAATATAAATATCACACGTTTCTAACAACGAATAGGCATCACAAAGACGGCAGAATGCGGTGGAAGACCAAGGCAGGATTAAACTGTCTTTGCTTCAGTAATACTGTACAAGCGAAAAGAATTGCAATTTTTTCATAACTTGATATACACAGGGTTCAGTTTTAATCTGGATAAGTTAAAATTTTTCTAATTATTCCGTGCTTCTTTAAAATTTCAGAAACATTAGATACTTATAACAGTTAAAATTGTTGTGTCATTGTTAGATACTACATCAAGTCTACCTTTTATCTTATCTTAAAAGTTCATGTAGTTTTTTTACAAAAATGTCCTATAAATAAAGTGTAAATTTTATTTCCTTTTTAATTAGTTAAATTTTTTTGGAGTTTAAGAAAACCTTCAAAGTAATGCTTGCCTTGTTTGCAGAATCTTATTGAAGTTAATGACTAGTAAGTCAATCAAGGTTAAGATGGCAATTATTTTTTAATAGATATTTTACACTACTAATTACTATTAACAACTAAGAAGAAAATTCAAAAATTAACCTGTGCAACAGCATGCTTATGTCTTTTCATATACATGTAGTACGCATATCCCATTCCTTTGGGTTCCGGAATGTAATTTGGCTCACGTCCTTTAACAATAAATTCTTTATCCTCTTTCCAATCAATATCCGATTCTAAAACGCAACCTTATGGTTATTTGAAACCGTAAAACACAAAAATTAATAAAATGTACTTACTTTTAAAACTCATTTTAAGAAAACTTACAAGGAAAATAATTTAGTAATTTTGTTCCTTTGTATCAATCAGAATCCCTTCAAAGACTAATGCAATTATAGTTGCATTCAAACCAATCATCTTTAAATAGCAGATACCTACCTACATCACGATTCTTTTGTAAATTATAAACCATACAAAATCGATATATGTACTTATGTTACTTTATATTAGAGGCTTACGTGCAACTAATAATAATACCAGATTTTCATGGTTTATTATTTTTGACCTCGACTCACATAATTGTTTTCAACTTGATTTACTTTGTAAGAACAATGAACAATTAAATGCAACAATATTAACTCCACCTCTCGTTTTACAACGATTCGCATAATTTTTAATATCTTCGCCTGCAACGGTAGCAACAGCATGGCACCTTGAAACCACTACAGCTACAGGGTGTTCCACTACAAAAAGAGCATCCACTGTTGGATGTGATAGCAAGATACTTTCAATTTTAGCTCGTGCTAAATACCAGGATCGGAATTCTAAAATATCCTTTATGCGGTCCACTATGAAGAAACAGTTGTATTTGACGTAATAAAAATCTTGATCTTGATGTTGTAATAAGCGGACATTTGAGAATCTGTTTTTACCTCTAAGTCGCCCTTTTGTTGTAAACGAAAAATTGCACCTGAGAAAGAAAAGCTTTGGTGTATGAAGACTAAAATCTAAAATTACAAAAAGGTTTTTTGTGTCGATATTGAGACATGATGTAACCAATATACAGGGTGTCCCCAAGATGATACAACATATTCTAGAACTCAGAACAAACAGAAAAAGTCTAATGAACATGATGCTAAAACTCAACCATTTCTGAGATGCCGGGTATTAATATTCCATTTAAAATTTGTTGCTTTTTCAATATGTCAAGAACAAGGGAAGATAGAGAAATGAGATTTTCTGCTTTTACTCGAAAGTGTCCTTATTAGAGGTATGAAAATGAGGGGAATGGTTAGCTTATAACCCCAAAGAAAATTGTTACGTGATTGAAACTAAAACATTTTTTGTATTCAGAATTAACAATGGATTTGGCAAAAGACTTCCATTTTTCCTATAGAATGCGTTTTTTCGAAGAAAATTAAATTTTTCAAAATCTTTCAAATTCAACGGCCTATAAAAAGGTCGTACATTATCTTAACCTCCAATTTCCATACGTTTTCTTCTTCTTTCTTTGCCTTAGCCGTTCTGCATGTTGGAGATCATCATGGCGATGCGGACTTTGTTTGCTGCACAGCAGAACAATCCCACTGAGGTAACCCCAAACCACTGGCGTAGATTTACCAGCCACAAAATTCTTCTGCCAGAACCTCTTTCTCCTTTAGGCTTCCCCTGTATGATATTTTGTAGAAGACGACATTTTTCTTCATTTCCCAAGGTATTTAAGCTTGCGTCTCTTAACTGCCGTCATTACTTCAAGTTGGCATTTCATTCTTCGGAGTACTTTAATGTTAAGTGATGTGATCAACTCAAGAAATTTGGAGAATTCTACGAAATAACCACACTTAGAAAGCTCTAATTCGGATTTCAGTATTCTTCCACATGGTCCAACTCTCTACTCCGTACAAGAGCACGGAGAATACGCTATCTTTGCTACTACTATCTTTTTCTTTAATTCTAGACTCAGATATCTACTGGACAAGAAAGGTTTTATTTTAATAAAGGTATCTCTGGCTCTTTCAATGCGGTTTTTCATTTCAATGGAGCGATCCCAAGTTTCTAGCATTGCAGTACCTAAGTATACGAATTTTTTGACACGTTCAGTTGTTTGGCCATTAACTGTGACATTATTTGTTTGTTGTAATGTTTTACTGGCTACCATGAATTTTGACTTTTTAGCATTCAATTTTAGGCCAAACTCTTCGCTCTTTGCATTGACAGTATCCAGAAGCAGCAACATATTATTGATCATTTTGCTATTTACCTTAATACCAATTGTAACTCCTTCCAATGATTTTTAAAAAAACCATTAGGTTTGTGGCTCATGAGGCTAATCGTTCTAACGTCTTTGCAATTCCGGGGTTGTGACTTTTTAGGTATGGTCACAAATGTTGATACTAATCATTCATTTGAAATAACTCTTATATGGTAAATCTTGTTAAAAAATGCCATGAGAAATTGGATACAATTTTCTTCCATAACCTTTCAAAGGTCTATAGGGATCTCATCCGAACCAATAGCTTTGCCACCTTTAGCTGCTTTGATGACATTATTCAACTTCTCATTGCGTTATTTCGGGTCCTTCTGTTTCAGAGAAGTATTCCCTTTTCAATTTTTCTGGATCTTCAAGTAACTTTTTAATATATTTTTCCTCTATTTCTATTACTAGTTCGCCATCATTGGTCTTGATGGTATCTAGCACTCGTTTTTTTATATCTGCCAGTAGCTTCTTTAATCTGCTTGTGTACGTTAAACGTGTCATGTCTGCTGTTAAGGTCTTCTATTGGCTTGCACTTGCTCGTCATATATTGTCCTTTTGCTTGCCTTATTTTCTTCCTAATTTTACGGTGTATTTCGCTATAATTTCTAGGGTCTTTGTACTTTACTAGTCATCCATTATTTCTTAGCCTGTCGTTTACCTTCTGTCCTTAAATACTGTTCTTTTGCTTTAAATGTTACTCTTTTTGTTTTTTCCCACGATTCTTCTACTTTCATTTCTTGAAACTGGTTCTTCCTCATTTCTGCACGAAAGATTTTCTGTATTTGAATTCTCGTGTCTGCATTTTTCAGTTTATTCAGATTATATTTCTAGTGATTTCGTTTTTTTTTTGGAAATTTCCCTAGTTTAGTACGAAATGAACAGACAAGCGTGTTATGGTAAAAATGGACATCGGCTCTTGGATGTTTTAGCCAATACTATACAGTTTCTGAACTTATGGTTGATTAGTATGTAATATGTCTGGTTTCTAACCAGATTGTCAATTATATCTCCAGGAGATATCCATGTGTAGAGCCTTCTGCAGAATTGTATTAATCTTTCTCACCTTTCGTTCCTATTACCCAGAACAAAGGACCCTACAATCTTCTACTTGTCCTTGACCATCATTAGCATTTAGATCCCATCAGGTAAGAGCTAACTAATGTTTCTTGACATTTTTGAGCACCTGCTCAATTTGTCCATAGAATCGTTCAATTTTCACGTCATCTTTGTCACTGGTAGGGGCGAACACTAGTACGATGTTAATGTTGATTTGTCTTTCCTTTATCTTAATCCAGATAACTATGCGAGACACTGGAATAAAACTAATGGCACGTGGTTTGAGGTGTTTACTGGTTATTATCTCTGTCATTTGTCATCCTTACCGTTATAGTATACCAGATGGTCATCTACACAGATTTATCCAGATCCTTTCCATCTTATTTCAATAATATCCATTATGTCGCTATTCAATTTTTTCATTTCCTATTATAAAACTTTCCAGCCTCGCACATGCTCAGCACATTTCATGCCTATTTTCATAGCTAGCCAGCCAGTTAAGGCCTGCCCGGCTCTGAGGGCCATTTTCTAAGTGTTTTCAGCCATGCTAATTGTCATGGGAAATATGACGCAGTGGTTTCTGCGTCTCAGTATTCTAGTCATGAACATTTTAATAGAAGCGATCGACGCCCTCATGTACCTGTTGTATTTTTGTATAACTGAGGTGAAGTCTACCTAGATTTATATCGTAATAAACCAAATTCAAGAATTAACTTGAGGAATAGCGTGTCTATATCTTTTCATATTATGTAGTACGTATATCCCACCCCTTTGGGTTCTGCAGTGCAATTTGGCCATCGTCCTTTAACAATAAATCTATAAACCTACATCACGATTTTTTTGTAAATTATAAACTAGATACACTCGATATACTTAGGCTACATTATAATAAGGACTTACGCGCAATCAATAATAATAACAGACTTTCTAGATTCTGTTTATTGTTTTTGATCTAGAATCACATTTATGCACTTAAATAATTTTTTAACTTTATTTTTCTTTATGTTACAATAACAATATAAAATTAAATCTCGTCCTTTAACAACGAATCTCTTACAATTGCTCTTCTATTTTTTCCAGTAGATGTAACAGGAATGTAATCAACAATTCTAACTCCACCTCTCAGTTTATAATGATCCTCAACTCTTTGATCCACATAATTCTGAATATCTTCACCTGTAACAGTACCAACGGCATGGGACCTTAAAACCACTACAGCTACAGGGTGCTCTCCGTCTTGTGGATGAGGCAGTCCAACCACCACGACAGCATCCACAGCCGGATGTGAAAGCAAGATACCTTCAATTTTAGCTGGTGCTAAATACCACGATCGGAACTTCAACATATCCCTCATGCGGTCCACTATGAAGAAACAACAATCTTCGTCGTAATAAGAAATCTCGCCAGTCTTTAGCCAGCCGTCGGCATCCCAACATCTTGATGAATCCATGTTGAAGTAGCCGGACATTTGAAAATCGGTTTTGATTCTTAATTCGCCTTTCTGGCGTGGACCGAGAATTTCGCCCGTTTCGTTATCAACCACCTGGAAGGAAAAAAAGTTAAACTTTGGTATATGAAGATTAAAATATTAAGCTAGAATTTAAGTTTTTAACTAAACTAGGTATGAGATTGTAGGAAAATTTCAGATACTGCACTTTACAATGTTATGCCTTAAAAGAAAAATTAAAACCAAAGAGATAATGAACACAAAATGCAGTCGAAAGGTTATCAAAGGGTAGCGACGTCTAGTAAAACGATTTTCCTTACTCCTTTATGCCTATTTAGATTCTTTATCCATTTAAACCTATTAACAGAAACTGAAATCAAACTTGAGTTCGACAAAAATTTTAATTTTGATAGCAATTTTAGATTTGCATTTGATGTGGAATTAATTAGATTCCTTAGAGTCACAAAACTATCGAATGAATGAACTTGATATACAACTACTCGTATGATAGCCATAGAGACAGCTGTGGGAATCAAAACTTTGATCTCTGATTTCTATTTTGTTTTTTAAGATGATTAATATGCAAGAAACTTCTGGAAATTGGAAAAGCAGAATTAGACAATAACCTAAAGATATCTGCTTTAAATGTATTTGTAATATGACTTTGCTGTATAAGTAAAAACGACAGAATTTATAATTTAGTCTTCATTATAAACAGCAAACTATTCCCAGGTTCAAAGCCACCAGTTTACTAGTGAAAAAAGAAATAATTAAAAGATACAAATAATAAAAAATTATAACAGGCGATGATCAAACATTCTGCCTACCAGATATTTTAAGGTTCTGCTGGTAGCAGAAGCAGATATAGTTTGATTACCAATTACAGAATCATAGCTAGACGTGACAGATTTTAACGTCCTAAACGCCAATAAAAAGGTAGTGGCAACTCGCATTTTATAAGAACCAAGTCGCCAATCTTTAATTTCCGATGGTGTTTAATCTACATATGCCATTCTTGGTGCAAGGGCTTTTAAAATTATTCGTAAATGTTTTAACTAATTGCCAGCGAAGTAGACATTTAGCAATTAATAGTGTAAGATGGGACTCAGTCAGTGGACTAATTGAAAATGTCTGCATCAGAAAATGCGAGTACATAGTCCTCGAAGATCCCCATCTTAAAATATCTCTGTTTATAACAAACTCAGAAATTAAAACAAAACATTAAATCAGGAGTCTCATCTGAAAATTTAGACAAAGGTGGTACCTTCAAAAATAATTACATAATTAGAGGTCCTTTTAAGCCCCAGTTTTGGTATCCTGTAAAACTAAAATTTCAAACTATGAGAAGATCTGGCAACGAATGAAAAACGTAAACGCCTCCATTATAATACATAAATCATAAATTTTTAGTAGTATTCTACCTTACAAGAAACTCCTAGTCTTGGTCTTCCACACGAATCAGGTTTCTCCAAAAGTAACCTTCTTTCCTCCTCACAGATAAATGGTCTAAACGACAAAGTATATCCACCAGCTTCACAGCTACCGTACACATTCATAATACTGACTCCCGGAAACATGTGCTTCATTTCAAGTATCTGTTCCTTTGTAACAGGACCTCCTGCTGTAATAATTTGAACTAGGTGTGGTATATTCACTTTTTCTGGTCTTCCTCTTCTACACAACTTTTGCAGGTCATTAGGGGTCAATACTATAAATTCGACTTGAGTTTTCTCTATTACATCCCAAAAGGTGTCAATATCAAATTTTGGGTAAATAACCCTACATTGTCTGGAAAGGACACAAGCCAAAGACATAGTAACTGTTGGCATCCAGTGAAGTGATATAAAAGTCATTTTACTATTAACAATCTGAGAAATGGGGCAGCCGGAAGGACTTACCCTAAAAGATAACGTCTTTTTATCAACGGCTACAAAAGAATAAAATAAGTAAACTCACCACTTACAATAAACTTGTGATAATATCGCTTTATGACTAATGCAGACCCCTTTAGGTAATCCTGTTGTACCTGAACTATAAGCAATCGCAACTATTTCGTTGAGATTTAAAGGACGATATGGAACAAAATTAGTTTCTTCAGGCGAAGGGTCTAAAAATGTAGAAAACTCTTCATAAACTGTGGATTTTCCAAAAATTATAATTTCTGTAGTAATTTCAGATTCTCTAATTGAATTTTCAAGCAATTCAATTGCTTCGGGACCTGCAAATATCATTTTTGGACGAAGTTGGCTTAACAATAAGGCGCTGTCTCGAGGATTAAGTTCTGGATCTAAACAGGTAATTTTTGCGCCCAAAAATATGCTTGCTATGTAAGGAACGCAATTATGAAAATTATTATAACTGGAAATTGCTATTATGTGGTCTGATGTAATTTCTTTTGAGCGCATCTTTATTGCTGTTCTAATACATCGTTTCAGTAGAGATTCGTAAGTTTCTTCTTCACCTGTTATTGCATCAACCTAGAAACAAATTTAATTAATTTTACCTGAAGCTTTATCTTAATTATAATATCGAGCTTTGTTTTCATCAGCAGACGCTGATAATGAGAATATCCTAACCTCATTTTTTAATAAATTTTTAAATTTATTTTTATATTTGTTACCTGTGCTAGATAATTACAGCTTTCACGCATGCTATCAAAAACGGCACAGCCAAGACCGCTGGAACATGGTATATGGTCTTCAGTAGGCCCACTAATGATTCCTTCATTATTTGTAACAATACTGTTAAAACCTGAATTATCAATATAATATTAAAGAAGGTTTCGGAAATGAAATTAAAAATTAACTGACCTACACTCATATTTAAATGAAGAAGATATTCATTTGCGGACACTAAAGAATTTTTGTGTGCGATATTAAACACCGCACTTTTAATAAAGCAGGAGTTACTTGATAATTTTAAAAGAAAACTTTGTTATTGAAATGGAATTTTATAATCACGATTAAAATGTCCACTAACAGTTAAAAAATGCTACTAAAACACATAATGATGGTATTATCAGCTGTTTGCGATGATTACCTAATATTCAAAGCCGCGAGCGCTGTCGTGGGTTAAAAAAACAAGTTAGCCTCTACAGGTTGTATAAAAATATTATTTGTAGGTACACAACTAATGATTATATTTAAATATAGGATATAAAGACAATTTGAGTATTGTTTCACGTAGCTGCTCGGTTTTATGTTGCAGTCGCAAACAGAAAAAACTGCTAGTCCACTTTTTAGATGTGGAAATCACACTAAAGATATTTGTATAGTAAGTCCAAATCAGTTTACTAAAATTCTTTAATGTCACAGCTACCTAATAATAATAGTATTTCAGTTTTTTCTGGCAGCGACTATACAGTATGTCCAAAAAACAACTGGATATCTACTCTGAAACAATTGATAACATCTCATATTGTGAAGAACTAGACTATAAAACTCATTATTATATTATAAAGCTTTCATTCCCGGAGAATTTTCGCTGCTTCTCTTTTCAGAGCATTTATGATGCTTTTCTTTAAAGGTGATCACCTTTTATCTTTAATTTGTTTAGTCAAATGTTATTGTGTGATTCTGCCATTTTTACTGCTTCCTTCCATTCACGTCTGTTGACTGCTCGTTTTTTCCAATTTACTACATTCATCTTACTTCATCCCACCACGTGTTCTTCGGTCTTCCTCTTTTTCTCCCAGTATCTGGTTGCCACATCGTTAACTTCTTCAGCATGCTTGACTCTTCTCTTCTTAATGTGTGTCCCAGCTATCGTATTCTTTGATCTTTCATAAATCGCACAATATCTTTTCCTGCAGTTTCTCTCTGTTGTATTTACTCCGACATTCTTCTCCAATTTTCGTAGGTCCTAATATTTTTCTAGGGATCCTTCTTTCAAAGGCTCGTATTTGTTCTTCATTTTTCTTAGTTAAATTAATTATTTCAGCGGCATCTGTTACCACTGGTTTTTTTACTAGCTTTTCACCTCCTTGCTTGATAATCTCTCCCACTATATTGTCTGATCCTGGCGTTTTCCCATTTTTTATGTTTTTTATTGTTTCTCTTTTTTGATCTTTTGTTGATATTATTATATCGTCTTCTCCTTCTATTGTTATTTTCATATTATTTTCTTCAATATCTAAGTGGCTTAGTAATTTTTTGAAATGCTGTTGCCACAATTCCTTAATTTTTCCTCCTGATACTCAAGTATACCATTGTTATTT
>VTPC01088903.1:0-22104 GCA_011009095.1 Ignelater luminosus
ATCATAAGAGATTTGAGAAATGTCTAAATGGAGCAAAAGTACCAGATGAATGGCTAACATCATACATTACCCCCATCCATTAAAAAGGACCAAAAAATAACCCCAAGAACGATAGAGGAATTGCAGTCATAGGCACGATTGGAAGAATATATTCCAGAATACTAGAAAATGAAGTGGAGCAAAAAATTCAAACAAAGCAAGCAGAAGAACAAGCTGGCTTTCGCACGGGACGTTCCATGGTCGACAATCTCTTCATCCTAAAAATAGCAATGGAAAAAAGAACACAAAGAAATAGAGAAACCCGCATTGCCCTAATAGACCTAAAAAAAGCCTACGATAGTGTCCCATTAGTACAAATGTGGAAGGCAATGGAAAACATAGATATAAATGAAAAACTTATACGAGCAACTAAGAAGCAATATGAAACACCAGAATAAAAAATGGCAAAAATTTCACAATGACATTTAAAACTACAAAAGGACTGAGACAGAGATCCTGTCTCTCTCCCACTCTCTTTAAAATATATTTTGAACAAGCCCTAAAAGGATGGATAAATACAGTAAAACAGATGGGACTAAAAGTAAGAGATGACTACCTGTTTACGTTAAAATTTGCGGACGACCAAGTGGTAATAGCTGAAGACCAAGATGACTTAAGTTATATGATAAGAAAATTGTATGAACACTACCAACAGGCAGAATTAACTGTAAATACAGATAAGTCAGAATACATTACAATAGGAAAAAACGAGACTGAAAAGCTACCACTGGAACAAGGACACATTATTGTGATAAAAAATGTAAACATTTGGGAACTATATTTAACAAACGGAGATTAAATCAAGACAAAAATATCACTAGATCCCTAAATTCAATCCTATGGAACGAAAATATAAAAAAAAAGAAACAGAAAAAAAGAATATACGAAGGTACAGTAAAGAGCGCAACAATATACGGTGCAGAAATTTGGGACATAGGGACAAGAAATAAAAGGAAACTATCAGTACAGAATTGGACTTCTCGATGAGAAGCTGTCACATATCAAGACTCGAACATATAAGGAACAAGACTATTACAGAACATATGAAAATAGAAAACAATGAAAAAAGGCAACTGACGTGGTTCGGCCACGTAAAACGAATGAACGAAGATCGATGGCCGAGAAAGATATTAGAGTGGGTACCACCGGAGAGAAGAAAAAGAGGACGAACAAGAAGGAGTTGGAGAAAAAATATTCAAGAAGCTTGATTCGAGGCAGTTAAATGAAGATATGTGTTATAATAGAAAAAATTGGAAACTGGGTGTAGAGAGGCGGCGACAGCTGTACCAAGGAGAACCGCTTCGTCCGCTCTAAAATTAACATAGCTCCGACCAGCGATGCAATAGCAAGACCTTGAGGTATCATTCAATCTATTCATCTTATATAAAAATAGTGATAAAAGTGAAGATTTTCAACAAAACTTGATAATGTCCAATTATTCGCGCAAAAAGGCCAATAAGCCTACCGAAAACACTTACAACAGGAAAGAGAAGTCTTCGTGAATTCAGTGACACCAAAAATCATCCCTACAGAACGTGAGAGGGCTTAAAGGGAACGGCAAAAAGTCGAGGCGGCGACGCGTTCCGACATATTCTTGCTCCATTTTTGCGGCAAAGAAAGTGAATTAGCCATAATCAAGCAGAATTAAGGTAGCAGCGTTTGAGTCACTGTAGAGTTTAATTAAGGAAACAATGGAGTAGGCCAAACAGAAATCCTTCAACAAAACTATCCACACAACCCTCTCTAGCCCGCTGTAATACTGTTTTATGTTTTAGGTTCCATTAAGACTCCAGAGGACACCAACATTCAAGCAGCCGAGTATATAGGAGCGCCAGTGTGTAAGTCGCTACTTTCCACAGGAATTACTGTGTCAAATTATGCAGTACAGCCAGCAACAAAATCGAAAAAAACTGGCGACATCTAATGAATTGCATGAAATGGTGGCCTGAAAGTTTAAGTGATTGAAGGGTGCAGGAGGAGAGTCAGTAGAAAAGTAAAATTGTGAAATGAAATGACACGGTATACGCGTGTATTTTTGTTATTGTAGTTACTGTGTTGTGTATTATGATAATGGATAGCGATCAAGAATGTCAAGGGAAAGACAGCTGTCTAAAGGTAAAAAAGAAACAAGTTAGGTAGATTAACCGAAGCGAACAAGAAACTTAACCTTCAAAGTCGTGTCACTGGAGATGATTGGAAGTGTATAAGATTGAACTGTTTTCAAAATGTCCTGGAAACTGCCAGAAACAATATTATACAACATTTTAACTTACTGCAGGTGACTGACGAGCAGAACATTTATTTGTGTGGGTTGATCACTACTTATCCTGTACAGCAGCGCAGACCAAGGGTAGATGAAGAAAATGTCAAGTTTCATGAGAGCTGTTATTCCTATAAAGTAAGATTTACTATTAAGGATGAAATCCAAAAGGTTCCCGTGTGTTACAAAGCTTTTCTTGATTTACATGGAATCACGAAAAAAAACTTGAAATTTTGCAAAGATCCCTCAAGCTCAGCGGAGCTGATCCAGTAGACAAAAGAGATCGACACAACTATTGACCCTTAAAACTTCCACCTGACGCAAAAGAATGTATTACGAATCATATAAAATCGTTCAAAGGCCGTCAAAATCATTACTGTCTAAAAGACGCTTCAACTAACTAACGTCAAAAATATGTCATAATATGTGCTGGGAGAAATCTTCAGAATTCCCAACTTCTTACGAAACTTACAGGACAGTATTTTCATCAGATGTTAATATATCTTTCGGCTATCCACGCACGGATACCTACAGCACATGTGATGAGTATTTGGCCAAGAAAAAAAGCTTGCAAACTCGAATAAACAACATATCATCATAGTACCGCACGAAAAAAAATTGAAAAAGAAGTAAAAAAGATTGGGACGAAAAAAGGTACATAAAATTAAAGCCCAGGAATTTTATGATCGAAAAGGAAAGTCAAAACAACTGAGCCAACGAACTATATATTCTCACAATGAAGTTGAATTACCGAGTTCTTTGTATGAAGTCTTCCAAAATTATGTAATTTCTTAATACCTGTTTTTCTTTTTATAGAACTATTACTCATTTCTACAGAAAAATTCTGTCTTGATCCATTTGCTAGGGAATACTATACATTTCTTCCGCATCCAGAAAAGTTGAGAAAAGATGTGTGCAAGGAAAAAAGGGGCTACTTCGTAAAGCAATTGGAAATAATACCAAGAATAGTAAAAAATTGTGTATGATTCTGTAATGCCACGATTATTTGTTTTGTACTTGGGCTGCTATGATATTTGAAATGTTTGTGTACTTTGTAACGGTTACTTTTCGCTACCGTTCCATGTGGTTGCTCAATCTGGACTTTAAGCGTGTTTTTGAATTTTGTTTTTTGTAATTTCCTCTCGAGTGAAGAGATGCGTGAGCCTAATATGTTAGCATTGAGAGGTCAACTACATCCTTTAGTTTCTGAAAATTTTCTATGAATCATTTAGGGTTAACGAATTTTTCCATTTAATTGTTGTTGCTAGCAAGACACGCGGTATTTCTTCCGTCTTTTAGCTTTATTTTGCGTTTTGAGATTTGACAGGTTTCCTGGCGAGAAGGTTTATGTTAGAGGAGATGGAAGATTAAATCCAAGCGCGCACTAGGTCGCCATTTTGAGTTCTTCAAGTTCTTTAATTGCTAATTTTGTAGGTTCGACAAGTCTCCGCGTTGTGAGGGTAAGTGGAGTGCATCGGTCGTTTTTTCTTGGTCCCATACGGGATGTTTGATCCTATTTAGCTAGTTCCAAGGACCGTAATCTTGTGAACCCACAATAATTGTTCGCGCTCTAAACTGAGAACGGAACGACAGCCTTCGTCAACTCGAGCTCGCTGCGACGTTGCTGCATGAATTCTGAGCCTTCATCCTTCATCGATGTAGCTGTTCCGAGGGTGCAATAGTTGACCTCTTCAAACCGAAACCTGTTTATCTTTTAATAATTATAGATTTCGTGCTCCTTTAGAGCGATTTTTTGCAACCTTAGGAAGCGAGCGTTAAGTGGTTTTTTGCGCGTTTGTTGCAGATTTTGTTTCCATTTTCGCTTTTTTGCACAGCTGTGGAAAAATCTTCAGAAGTTTGGATTTTGGTAAGTATTTCTTATTACGCTTAATTTCGTCTTCTTAAGACGTTAAATTGACTACGCGGTTAAGAAAGGTGTTTGTTATTTTGATAGAGCGTTGCTAATCTCAAATTTTACTTGAGGTTATTTAAATTCAATATTTAAATATTTTTATAGTACTTTTACAAATGCGTCCAGTGAAAAATCTTTCAGTCACAAGAAATCTTGTTTGCACGGATTAACTTATTTTTATTTTTAATTAAATAAAAATCCTTTAATAAGATTGGAATTCTGGCAGGATCTCTAAATTGGTTGCTAATTACATCTTCATCTTCATCTTCTTATTTCTTTTTGTCGTTTTAATTTGTCTTGAGTTAAACCAGATCGTGATCAAGAATAAATGATATTTTGGGAAAGAATCCACCAGGGTTTAGCTAGTACATTCAATAGAACATCGAATGATAAGAAAAATCAAGGAACCAATTGCTTTAGAAGGAACAGCTAGGGAGAATTGATGTTGAACAGATAGAACTGGATAGTTACTAACAAGATTGTATTCCAGAGATTTTCAAGATTACTGTTCTGCAATAATCTAAGAAATTCTGGTAATTATTTCAGTTAGAAAACCATAATGTATCCATCATCACATTGTATTATTTAATGATAATAGCAAAAGAATCAAGATGGACCCCAAAACAAGCATTTGTATAAATTCCATCACATAGCTAAGCAGTACTTAGAATAGAATAGAATAAAACAAAGAAAATAAGAGGTTGTAGAATCTGATAGTCCTTTATATGAATTATTTCTCTTATCAGATATTTACCAACTGTTTTATTAAATTTGTATTGAACACACCTGCCGTTTATTGACTTACATTATTCTTTCTTTAAGTTGAAATTCAAAAAATTGGCATTTTATTACTTTTAAGTTTTCCTCTAGCACTGAATTAAATATAACTCGTTGCTTAAGGATGTACAAATCTTCTCTATCCTACCTTGCAAATAACATGTACAGCTTTTTCCATAAATAATGTCGTTTGCGGTACAGTGAGTACTGAGACGATTTATGACAAAGACAAAATTCAATTTTGTATAAATCATAGAGAGAAAATTTATATTTTAGAAAAGAATTAATAATTAGATTTGAATATCTCGTTATACTAAAATCATGACGATTAGTGTTTCACTTCTTGTGGCCAATTGATAAGAATATTTTCTGAACCTTAAATGTTTATGTTATCCTTTTTGTTTAACTGAAATAAAGAGAAAAACAAAATAATTAAGCAAAGTAGGTACTGCATTTAGCATATTCCAGTTATTTGTAGCAACAAAAAGCAACCTTTGCTATCATTATAAAGCAATTTGTAGAAGTGTTAGAAATTATTTACAGCATGGTGTACATAATAACAGAGACTTAAAGAGCAGTACTTAACTGCTGACCGTCCACATAAATCATAAGATAAGCGCCTCTACTTCCTTACTTCCTCCAAAGTTTGCGTTGTTAATTAAATTACTACGATACTTAATTAGTACCCGCTCTTGATTGCACAACGTTTTATATCTAATAGCAGACGGAAAGGTGTGTAACCGGATTACAGCCGTATTAATTAATGTCATATTAATCCATTTTAGCGAGATTCCTAGTTGTTGTTTATTGTGTGACAGCTAAAATCTTGCCAGCCACTTCTACGGGTATTTACAAGAAGCGGGATGAGAAACGATCTGCTTGGCTACATAAAGCGGTAAAAGGATTTGCATTTTCTATAATAAAAGCAGTGTAACATCAAATAAAGATAAATGTGATTAAGGAAAAACTTGTTTGTAGGGAAAACGTTATACTTGCGAAATATCCATTAAAATAAATTTTGTTTATCATTCAATTATTATTTATTAGATTGTCTGATGTAACAATATACTAAGTAATAGTGGTAAAAACATACTATTCATGCTCTAGTTTTTTGGATAAACAATGCATAACATTTAATATATGTTGATGTAATAACAAAAATTATAACTTCGTATTTACTCAGCATAACTAACAAGGTTCTGCTAAAATAATTGAGGATATATTTGTAATATAAGAAAATTGTTTAGTTTCGGAAATTTTGTAATATTATTCTTACTATTAGAGAAGAACTCAAACTACAAGAATTAATTATTATATATTACAAAGTTGCTCTAGATTATTGTTGCTTAAATACTAAATAAAATAATACGGATAGTTGGTGTGTGGTATTTTAGACATAAATTTTATTCAACCTAATTAACAGAATACGAAGAAGAAGCGACAGTTTTATATCAACACTTAAACTGTATTGCCGTGCTGTTACCGAATCAAGCAATCAGATTTTTCCAATCTGACTAAAATAATCTTTCTAGAGATTACTAGTTTGGCCGAAAAGCGCAACAAAAAGATAAGATCCTCAATGCTCACCACATACAGTAGAAAAAATTATCGATGGGGTTAACTTAAGAAAGGAGGCGCTAGATGGGGTTATGAAGAGCTTCAAAAGAAATACGAAGATCAATAAAGATAATCCTGTAGAATTTTTTATTATCGAAAAGGATTTATTAATCGAAATTAAATACCGGATAATTCTTAAGAGTAGTAAAAATTTTATTTTCCAGCTATAGAAGGCGTTAAGAATATTATCACAATTTCTAAAAGGAATTAAGTTTTGACAACAAATCTTCGGGAATGTAATCTTAATAGAATAAATACTAAATTTAAGTAAAGAATTTATTACAACGTAACAAAGTAAAAAAAAAGCATAAATGACGTAGCTCCCTTTTAATAGTTAGTTACTAGAAATACAATAGGTTGTGGACTTTTCTAGAAAACCAAAGAATCACTAATTGCTTTCATAATCAACTTGGTCCGACTTTGCATCTTTTACCGTTTCCCAGACCCATATAGTGAACTGTCAATTCATGATAAATTGGGCCACCTAAGGTGGCCAGACTCTTAAGGAATCCTCTCCCTTTCAGCCAATGAAATACAGTTTTCTGTTAATAACTTCGGGAAGGCCATCACTGAAGGATAGTTCATACTGAGGTAGATGAGTACAAATCTCAGGCTGAAGACCAAGAGTTCTACCAGCCAGTCATTAAAGGGATACACAAATCAAGAGCAATGGATCGATTACCACTACCATGTTGTAGACGGAGGTGGCACAGAATCCAGTATTCTTTAAAAAAACTGAAAAGGTAGAAGCTCCCCTGTTGCCTATCATAAGTTACAACCACAAGCGTTAACCCAAACCTCAATCAATCAATCAATCACGGTTATAGGCTATGCACCTCTTCAGTAATGCAGGGGGGTAATTTGGGATAAAGAACGTAGCTTGGCATTCGCTGGATGTGAGTTTGGCCTGGTCAGTGTGAAAGACAGCGATGAATACAGTTAGTTCATAAAAAAGAAGAATATGATAGGTAACATTAGTTGATACTAAAAATAAAATAAAACAACCATTTCAGCTTTGCAGTGTGATGCAATATGGTCTTGAAAAGGAGGTTGTACAACCTTGAGAAAACAGGATTAAAGAACATAGAATTTGCACAAATTCTATTAAATATAGAAGTTGAATGTTTATATAAAGTGCACAAAGACAAAATATGCAGACGGGTAATTATCAACATTTACATCAAATACGACCATGGGTAATATTTGCATGCTTTTCTAACTACATGGCGAATTCAAATAATCCAACCTTAAAAAATGTAGCAGTGTTTGGTTATAATGAACAACTACTACTGGTCACCAAAAACGGTTCATTAGAAAAAATAAATTCATACAAACTGGAGATGTATGCCATGCTTACAAACCACAAAAATCGGTGAAATTACAAAACCAACTGGCAGAGAGCGTAACGTGACTAACGAACTAGGCAAACTGAAGAAGCGATAACGTAGATTACCATTCATCAATGGTGCATTGACAATTCTCAGTTTATAAATGCAAAGACCCAGTTGAAAATATTAATCTTCGGATCCCTGCAGTTTCTTAACTTCCAGACGACCACATTTTACTAAAGAGAATTTCAAAAACACAGTCATTATTAACGTCAACTCTTGTGAATTTTAGTCGTTTTGGACGCGCCTGTATAATGGCCCCCGGAATGCCGCAATCAGCGATAAGAAACAGAAACATCAGAATAGGCTGACACTATGTGTACAGCGCAACGAAGAGGTTTTCTGGAAATTCCCATTTTAGAATCCCCGGGAAAGATCACTATAAGCAACAGATGTTATTTTTACATTGTGGATTTCTTCATTGGTCACAGACTTGTAGGAATTAGTAATCATTCGTAGAGTTTTGTTTTGGCTTCTTTGAATTATGCACTAGTTGATTTGACGCGATGGCGCAACCCCAAAGTTGTATGCCACAGAACGACATGGGCCTAAGTATAGATTGATATATTAATCATTTGGACTTTAAGTTGAGCTTGGAATGCCTTCCAATCAACCAATACATTTCATGGACCTTGTGTCTTATTTCCTCAGTTTTCTGCTTGACGTGGTGTTTTCAATTTAACGTGCAGACCAAGGTATTTTGCTGACTCAGCTTGTGGTATTATCACAACCGTCTAAGAACACAAGATGATCGTTGTTTCGTTGACGCAGCATATAGGTGACGTGGACCGACTATGCCCCATTGAACTTAATCTTCCAATCTTTCGTCCATTGACTATTGTTATTAAATGCAACATGAAGTTTCGCAATTGAATTTTCTTGTGTTGCGTCAGTCGCCATTGTTACAGTATAGTCAGTAGTATATAGTAAGTACAAAAGAAGTCCTAGAACGCTTCTTTGTGGTACTCCTGCCGATATCGGATAAATGCAGAAAATGTTTCTTCGTGTACTATTCTAAATGTTGTTCCAAATAGATGGGACTACAGTACTCTATAGTAGTTTCCAAGTAACGTCTTGACCATTTTGTGGGGAAGGCCGAAGGGCGAATGCTCGAGAAAAGCCTAGAAATACTGCAGGACAATATTTCTTCTCTTCTAAGGCACGTTCGATGACAGTGGCAACACTATGTACTTGATTGATTGTGTAATAGTGGTTCCTGAACCCAAAGCGGTTTAGGTCTCGTCAGGAGAACCTTTCCAAATAGAACGGACGATATGATTCTTTATCATGATTATTTGGGCCGTCTTGAATCAATCTAGAACGTGTTACAGTACAAGAAAAGCATTAGATAAGTATGACAATAGTATGACCGCCCTTCTCGGTAACTCTGCGAGTAGTCTAGGCAAGTTCCCATCGATTCTATGAGCTTTCTTTGGGTTGATATTGTTGTCGATCTCTTGTGCCATTTCCATCGGGGACACCAACTTCATGGACGCTTCTTGTTGATATTTGTACATTAAGTTGATGGAATAGATGTCGTTCGGTTGGAATACTGTGAACGATTGGTCTCTTGACAAGTCGTTTTCCAAGACGAGTAGTCTTCATCAGCTTCGGGAATCAAACCTTCCAGATAAGATTCAAAGCAGCTATGCTTAAAGTCGTTGATCATCTGTCTTGTCTGGTTACTCACACTGTTGAAATCTCTTTTGTCTATCGGGTTTCACTGCCAAATTCTTCTGGCTTTCCTTCTGTTCTTATCATATTGCTGATTTCGGACGGATACTTGACTTCGTGTTCTGATACTTTTTTTGCTGCAGGAGTGAGAACAGATTTGATCAATAAACTTCACATCTTCTGTGGTCTCCAGTTGAAAATTTAGTGTGACTAAACTATTCAATATTTCTTTGAATTTATTGCAATCAGAAAATTTATGGGTCAGATTTTGTTTCACGACTTTCTTGATGACTGTAATACCTAGTGTGTGTGATCAGATGTAAGGTCACAAATGTTCTGAATCTTCATTCAATTGGTGACACGCCTTTAGAGATGAAAAAGTCTAGCAAGTCTGGAATGCTGGCTCTGTCTGCTGGTTCCCTTGCTGAATGGTAGTTACAGTTAAGAGTAGTTAATAGCACTTAACAATTCTTTTCCTTTACGAGAAGTTATTACACGTGTACCTCATGCAGTGTGTTTGGCATTAAAGTCGTCCTCAATGACAAATCGAGGACCCAGTTTATTGAGCAGCTCAGTATATTGCTTTTGCGTAATACTATGACGAGGTGGACGGTAGACAGCTCTAATATTAATAATTCAGCTCCATTATTTAGAACGATCTTGAAGATATGACTGTCGGACTTTTTCCTGTTGAAAGAAGTGTATGTTTTGCTTGATGACGACCACAGTTCTCCATCTGGCTGGTTCACTAGAATGTGTTGTCTACTAGACGCAGTATCCTCTTATTTTGATTAAGTTTTTATCAGAAACATGTTGTTTACTGACAGGAGCATTTCTAGTTCACGAGCCCGTTGGCATTCCAAGTTACTATGCGGATGAATATGTTGCTCGTTTCTGTTTTTTCTCGGACTTGGATTTCGGTGCTGTAGATATCTACCTTTTTCCATCCTAGTTGATAACTGGTTGAAATTGTCCTTATTTCAATACGAAATTAAATCATTAATGGTCCGCTAGTTTTCAGTTTCCTGTTCCTTTTTATTTTCTTGTTTGTCTGTAGTCTTTCCGATGGCTTGCTCGTATGTTATCCTGGATTTGGTTGGTTTCGCCGCTCCTCGCTTTTCGACAGATTTTTCTTGCAGGTGTTGCACTACTGTGGTCTTCTTCTCAGTCGTTTCTAGTACGCCTTACAACGTTTAAAGTTGATAGTGTGACCTTTTTCACCGCATAGCGCGCACGTCGGGGTGCTATTACCTTGTTTTTTGCACTCACTAGATTAGTGATTTCCAGAGCACGCATTTGGGCTGTCTACTACAAAAGTTCTTGGTGTGACCAAGTTGCTAGCAATTGGTACACTGGGATATGTCTTTTACTTTTTCAGGAAGCTCGATAGTCACTTTAAAGTCTGCAAATGTACTAGATTCATACATAGCTTTGTTATTTTCACTTGCTGGTAAGTAAAACGGCACAGAAACATTCAGAACGTGAACGCGTTCAAGCATATCAATTAACTCTTTCATTCCAATCTAAAGTTAAAATTCTTGACAATGTCGATACACGTTTTAGACATATTGAGATCCCTATGCACTAAATTGTAAGGATATGAGATTTATAGAGGCGATTCTTTGGTATTTTATTCAGTGTACCTTTAGTAGCGAGCTGGGAATACCATCTTGATGAAAACAGACATTTCTTAAAGGAAATTCGCAAATTCTGACCAACCTAGCCATAGAGTTCTGTTGTCAAAATTGAACAAACTAAACTAACAGAAAATCAAGATAATGTAATTTTCTAAAAATGGAAGTAAAGCTGCTCATAGCTAAGTGCAAGTTAGACCTTCTCCACACTTTCTGAGGATAAGGTGACATGATCTTTTTGTACGTACCTATATACCATCCTTAAAATCAACAGGGAACGATGAGTATTCATCAGACTTGCAATCAACATTTAAATTGTGTGTATCCTAAAAAAATAATATCCTAGAATTCAGTTAATATTTAACTTTGTAATCAAGTGTTTAACAAACAAGATTTTATCACAATTTTCTTGAAGGGACAGTTCTAATCCCATCGAAAATATCAAATAGGATATCGTAAAGGTTCGACCTTAGAAAACATATTATCATCCAGTGCTAGTTATTTAGTGAGATTGTAGTCGTATGACGATCCTTATCATCCAATTATGATGTAAATTTGTCTGCTAGTATGCCTCGACGCCATCAACAACTAACTTATTAGGTAGATGCTTCATGATGTTGCCTTCCTACAAATCGCGTTTTGTTGTCGTTCGAAATTAATGAAAGATTGTTCTTTCTAGAGAAAATTTTAACATTTCTTTTAAATACGGTTTCGTCTGTATTGAGAAAAGCTATGTAAATATCCTTTTGTAAAGAGACTAAAAAGGATAAAAAATATCTTGTAAAGCGGAGTTTAAAAACATCCAATTTCCTAGAATTCGCAACTAAAAATGGAAAAGTAAGTAGAATTGTTCGTGTTGATTTATCACAATGGGCGTCGAAGCATTTAATATCCATTATGCTTCGTTCTGGTATTCGCTATAAATCGGGATTAAAACTTAAATTAGGGAACTTTTATTGTTAAGCTTTGTTAACGTATGTTTGTATCCGAAATAGGGAGATTAGCAACATCCTATTAGTATTTGTAGGAAATTTGTTGTGTCTCGTTTGCTCTTGAAAAGGGGGTGATTTATAAACAACTCGTAATTAACAGAAAGAGAACTGACTTTTAAGTGCGTAGTTACATTCTTAAGACAAAACGTAAATGGGAAACATAAACCTAAAATTGTGAACAGTAAAAGCACGAATTGCGTGAAGAACGGATGTAAGATAGGAAAGCAATTAGTTAAGACACGAAATGAAAATCTCTCTTTACAACACTATAGAGATTGATGTTAGGTTATAAATTACGTCGTAACCAATTTGCAAATGTTCATTTAAAATTCAGCACTTTTAAGAACTTAATGGGATACATTTCAAACGTCCACTAGTCCAATACGGATTGCGAAACTCTATCTTGTAAGCAAACTGCAAAGTAGTTTGTCACATAAAGAAGTCTTTTGTGTGTGCAACTTCGTGCATCCATTATTTGATGGAAATGCATAGAGATGCTACAACATAATGCAGATAAAAGACTTTCCTCCGTTCTTAGTAGCACTCTTCTCACATTGCGGATAGATTTTAAGGCAATTCAAACTGAAAATACGCAGAACATAAATTTTACGTGGTATTTCTACTTGTTCTAGTAAAGTTAATTATTGTTAAGTAATCCTTTCTAAAATAAAAAGAATGTAAGGAGCTAGTTACAAATAAAATTCTAAGAAATAACTGACTCATCTTTTCCGGTTATTTGTTTCCTTTACTACGTATACTACACTTTTATATTGCTCTTCTGATGAAATTTATATGAGCACTAATAAATGTTTAGTAACTTCTTATTTCATAAGAGCATACTGCAAAATTTTTATTATCATTATTTTTCAAATTAATTATTAATTAGAGTAAAATATTAAACTGAAGACTTCTACAGAGTGTTTATAAAAGTTCCCGAGTCCAGTGGGCTGTAAAATTAATCTTGCGGCTGCATTTGTCACCTTTTGAAAAACAGGATATGTTTTAGAATGTTCGTCACGTTACACACATTGCACCGTTGTTATGATGGTTGCCTAATCTTAGATTCTTTTTAAAGAATTAATGTGAAGGAATACAACTAATCTAAAATAAAGTGTTAAAGAACACATTCTTTTCGATGTCAGTAGCTAAGAATAAAGAAAAATAATTACAAAATAAAAAGAATATGGTCTGCAACTTATTAATAAAGTTTATGCATATGCTCACATCAACAACATCAAAAATAAACATTCAGTATATAGCTAACAACATAAATAGTAATACAATCACAAATAACATAACAGAGCAAAAATTAAATTAAATTAAATTAAAAAATAACCTTTTAAATAATAATAATAATAATAATAATAATAGTAATAAGGAAGAAGAGAAAATGAATGATGTTGGACTATTTTCTGGCGGATTTATTCCTTTTCGATAACTGTGGTATTCTGTTTATAATCATTTTTCTCCGTCAACACGATAGCAAAGGGCTTTACAGCCAAAAGCGTTGATAATTCATGTTCTTTGCGGCAGTAATAGTATCTAAGAAGAGTTCGTTGTGTTATTTTAAATTTCAGAATGCGGTCCTGCCTGTGTTCAAGCTGATATTACGATAATGCGAAGCTAAAGACTTACCTCCTACCTTAACTTTTTTTATATAAAAGAAAAACGCTCAGGTAGGTCGATTATTTTATTTAATTGAGGCATACGTTTGATGTGAAAACTTCATTCTCAATTCCAACCCCTTCATGTGATGGTTACCTCTTCGATTATTTTAAATTGCAAGGGGGGTCAAGTGATAACCTCATTTGAAAAGGTTACATCGTTTTAATGTAAAAGATGCTCAAAATATTCTCCATTTGATTCTTGACAAAAATAAAATTAATTCTAACTTTTTGTGTGTCAGTTTCAGTCTAGTGCTTAAAGGGTGTGAATATTCGCACGAATTTAATTTATGAAATTGATACAACATCAAGTGGTAACTTGAAAAAGACGTGGTGAGTCTTTAGCCCTTTGAGGAAGACCTAAGCAATACCTTTTCGAATTTATAAAGACCTCCACCTGCTCTAGAGGCCTACACTGGCCGGCTTTCTAGTCGGGTCTTTACTCGACCTGACTCGAAGTTCGGATTCGGGCCTACATCTGGTCGGGCCTGTCCAGCCGTTCGGGTCTCTCGGCCCTGCCGGATCGTTTGAGCTTCTCGGGCGTCTCAGGCTTGTCGGACCTATCAAGCTCAAGTTCAAAACAGACGATCTTCGTACTAAACCGAATAGAGAGCTTCTTCGTACTGACTCGAACGCACTAATTTCGTGCAAACTGGAGGATTGTCGTACTGACTCCGACAAACATTATTTTCATACTGAATCAAAGAGGAGAATTTTAGTTCTGCACCGTCCCAAAGCTCGGGTTTAGATTAGGCCGGGCCTCAGTTTAGAACTATAGGTCTTTTCGGGCCTACGTCGGATCAATCGGGCCGATCAAGAAGTTGCCGGGCCTGAGAATTTCTCCCCCTGCAGAGCTATCTAAGCTGCTCAATGGAAGAACAATTAGAACTATCTGTTTGAGAAAGTGTTTTGTGTTTCTGCGGGCTTTAAAATTTACTAACTCGCAAACTTCAAAGACTCACATATTGGCTCGTCTTAGAACCTGTCTACTCGTTCTCGTCCTAAGTATTATGGCTTACCGAAATACGAAGATTTGTAGACATTGTTCTCCACTGTTGGTCCTGGTAGTCCATTGGGATTGTCATTAACTACTGGTAGATTTTCAAGAGTAAAAGTGCATCTTTATATAATTTATCATGGGTCAGGCTACACGTGGTCGCTTTTCAAAAACATTTAGGGAAAAAAAAAGAAGCAAAATAGAACATATAGAAAAAAAGCCTCTGGTTTCGAAATGATTTATGCCGCAGCTATTAATCTTCGAAGAAAAGAAGATTATGCAGCTGCAAGATTACTCCTAGAAACTACAGTAATTACACCGCCACTAGCTCGGAAGATTTTGACAAAATGAGAGAGTTAAGAAAAACAAATAATTCCTTTTCTTCAGAGGAAGCTTTGGCATGAATTATTTAGCTGAATATTATCACAATAAAACATTATTATCTAACAGTCTGTAATGGCGCGTGGGTCCAATTTATACCCATCGCATCATAAAATCTTAGGAATTAAAAAGCATTCTTGCCCAGGAAGTATCTACATTACCTTGACCAAGTGTGAGGTATCTTTGCAAAACATGATGTGTCAAGATTTGTTTAAATTGTATTTCATCTAAGCAGAAAGTCATTTAAAATCAGAATCACAATATAGACGGAAGTCTTTTTGTTATGAGAAAACGCTGGTCTTTATCGACACATTTTTATAGATTAATTCGACTCCAGAGCTGAAGAGATGTATGTACACAAACTGATAATTCACATTCATACTATAACGATTTGGGATCCATCAATTTTCCGTTATCTTTAACAATGAGAATCAAAAGAGTAAAAGCGGGAAGTTCTGATTATCAAAGCTAACATATCTCTCTTACCCCAGGTACGTAACGCTCTAGCAGATTCTTCTGTAATGCAATATGCCAAACGAGAGCATCAGGAATGAATTAAATGAAGTCCTTTTGAGAAAGAATTGTAAATCCTGAAATGTCGACTTGCCTCGAATGCATGGGTCCGAGGTAGTTAAAAAACCATGCTACGTATAAGAAAACTATCCAAAGAGGTACCAGAGACAAAAAATAAGGATTCCGTTTAAAAATACACAAAGATCTATTCCGTCGGTTCACTCTAACTGAGGATCCTCAACTAACCAACTAATACTTTTATAAGAGTATAAGAAGAAAGAAGTTGCCGCTTTGCATATAATGTCAGAAGATTCAAAGTCCCAAAAGGACAAATCCGATGATTCCAATTACTCCGATGAACAAACAAAAATTTTCTTTGAGGACGATTGTTACTCTTACACAATTTTGAAGGGGTTGCGCCCCTTGACCGAAGAGTAAGCTTTCCTAAATTTATTTATTTTGTAACATCAAAAACGCTTGTAACAAGGATTCCAAAACTTAACAAGCAAGCAAATCATAGTGATTTCTCATCGACGAAGGAGGGATCTCTTCGGACGAAGTTTCATGACGATGTGGAGGCATTTGCGGTATGGATATCGTTCATGTGCCTGCTTCCATGTAAACACAAACTGTGGAAATGTGAAGGTAATGGTAGCTTCAAGTTATCGATAGAAGAAGTACGCCTGTTTGATGTCTTAATTTAACGGTAGTGGATGCCGACAGAGATGTTAGGTGTTAGATGGCACATTGTTTTATATAGTTCGACTTTCTTATTTGGTTCCTAAAATTACCATTTTGTATTTATATTGGCGGCCATATCGATAAATGATTGAATGCAAGAAGCCTACGCGTTGTTTGATGCAAGATTGGGCCGAGATGTTGGCGTGAAAGCCGATGTGCTAAGGCCCGTGACAGAGGCAATGAATATGGTTGGATATGTATTCGCTGTCGCGGGAGATGTTGACGGCTGGATGAAGATGAAATAGTATGCAGAAGGAACAGCTAAACTTGGAGGAAATTGGGCTCTTGTTGAATACGGAATAAAATGGTTTTTGAGGGCCATCCCTCCAGATGTGCGCTCTGTGGACTTGGAGTTCGGTGGTGACCAGTAGTCGTACCTGTACGCGAGTGCAGCGGAATACTAACTAAACCTGGGTTACCAGCTGCTGCCCTTGACCCTACACCCCTTCAAAACGAAAAGTGACAGCAAGAATAGAAATCGTCTGCTAGTGACTCCAAATATTAGTGGGCTGGGCCATTTCAGCGCAAACCAAAACTTGGAATCACGGAAACTACTACCGAGGTCTGAACCGTCTGGACACCATGCGAACTGATACCTAACAGCTATGGACTTCGATAGCCTTTTGCCGATTCTGACCTACAGTGCAGTGTCAAGTCCAAAAAAGAAACAGAAGCCTTGAATTTCTAAAGTTAGACATCTACCTGGGGTTGCTCTACGTAGGTAAGTTCGAAGAATTGAGTCAACGGTGGGGTGGAATTGATAGTTTATCTTGTGGTTGCACTTGCGGGGGGTTTGGAGCATTAAGAGAATTTCGACTCGTTGCAGTTGTCACCCAGAAATCAAAGTTTCTTTATCCAGAAGCGCAAGAACCCATCTTCGAGTTGGAGTTTAGCTGCAGTGATAAGGTGAGTTCGAGCACGTTTTGTAATGTTCGAGATTTACTGTGGTAATGTTCGAGATTTACCGTGACAGGTCCAAACAAAAACGATACAATGACGAGTCTAATAAACGAAAACACGCTTTCTTTAAATTGTATTATTAGAAACAGAAAATTCGATACAGTACTTTCAAGAAAACCTCGTTACTTCCAGTAAGTTTTGATGCAAATGAAATGGTCACTAAATTCATTGCCAGAAGAAAAATGCAATTAACGAAAATTGATAACAAAATAAATCCGACAACCTCAGTGGACGTGATTGTGAGTTAGGTTAGTTTGCTGAACGAATTCCAGTTGTCTTAACCCACTCCTCATCGTTTGGTAGGACATTTTTACCGTCTACTGCATCTCTGTAAATTCCTAAACATTAAAGCATGAACGTAACAAAGTGATGATGTATAGTCGATATAATCTTTAACCTACCAATTCCTGCAGCTCTTGCTTATGCTAGTCTGTCGATTGAAAAAATTTCATCCTTGATGAGAGGCCAGAGATGGTTTCATGACCATTAAAACCAGTTTGAGTGGTTTCGTAATCTTGTGATCTTCACCAATCTGTTGGTACGTAGTTCATGAATCATGACAATAAAAGACCTCGAAATATCAAGACGTGCTCATTTTGGTAAGAGTATCAAGGTTTGGTAAAATAGTTTGTGCAGAAACAAATAATATTACACTATCATCATCAAACTTTACATTCCCAACAGAAAATGTCACTCTAGGTTTTTTTTAGAACAAAAGTGTGCTCTGTCCTCCAAGATTTCCTGAGTGACATGGAAGCAGCCAGATACGAATTGTTCACACAGCTATACCTAGAAAAGAAGCTAGCTATCGAAAAACAGCAAAGAGTAGCAAAATGAAGTGTCTAATAGTTACGTTAGATTTGGAAGACGGAAAGTTTAATAAACGAATACATAAATGAGATTGAGCAGAACAAATTGCAAGCTTGTGGCAACTCTGAAGCAAAGACAGACAGACCACCACAAAGATGAAACGATAATTTAAAGAGAATGGCTCGTCGTAGTTTAGTATTTCTGGAATATTATTGCGTTTTGTTGGCAAAATCCTTTGAGCATGTCAATCGTAAATGTTGTAGCATTGCCAGACACCATGGATTTTGGAAATGTATCTTGTAAAATGTCAATAGTTTTCTTAAACGTTGAGCATTAATGTAAAATTCAGATTTCCATCCATTTTGATTTGCATCCACGAATATCAAAAAATCCCAATTGGCTTTTTCAGTTTCGCCCGGCATAACGTAGTAGCCCTGCGGAAGACAGTGATGGTAGCTTTGAATTTTGCTAGAAGATTCTCGATAGCGACTTATTGTCGATGATGATGAGTTAAAATTTTCGGAAATACAGAAAAAAATGTTTCGCTGCGAATACGATGATGATCCAGCTGACTTTAGTTTCCTTCCGCTAGCAACCTGGAAGAAAGAGAAATTGGCTTTCCTAAGCCATAAATACTGTGCGATAAGACTCCGGCAATTCCTGTTAGATTTGTGTCGCAAGTAAGTACTAGGAGAAGCTTTGAAAAGATTGTATTAGTCGTTCTCCATCAAAACAGAAAAACAATGAATTGCGGATTACGTAGCGACTCTTCGAGAAGGCAGGAGCAAATGTGAATTCATATCTCCATGCGATTGCAAGGTTTCCACAGCCGACACTTTTTTCTCCGTGCGCAGTTCATTCGTGGTTTACACAATGGTAAATTCTTCAATCTGACATAACTTCATTCGAAGAACTTTGGATGTCAGATATTAACAAACTAGACAAGCAAAATGATTCAAACGCACCAGTTCTACTCGAAGATAGAGAACGCATTCAAAAGGCACATGTAATTCTAGATCGAAATCCAGACTAAATTATCGCCACGTGGGTGACAAAAGTTTATGTCTATGTTGCGGACGTGATGATCATAGTGTGAAAGTGATGTAACGCCACTGAAAGGCCTCTAATCAAAGAGATCATGTACAAAAAGTATGCATTCGAACGCTCTTAAATTCCAGAAAGAAACTCTACCTAACAAGATTCTAAATCTACAAACCACATTTCTGATTAAATGGTTAACCGAATCGTTATCTACAATTATCTGTCAAAAGAACGAGACGACTTAGACAAATTTTAACAATACTGTATTCATCGAAGGGAAATAACAGCAGTTCACTTACCTTGTATCCTAGAAAACAATAAAATTCGAAAACTGTCAACTTGAAAAATCAAACATTGCCTTCCATTCATTCACTCAAAATTTTTTATACCTGATGCGAAGCTTGCGATAAAAGTAAGATACAAAAACATCAGTTCTGCAGAAGATATCTACATCGTGCCAGACGGATACTGGGTCGTACCTCGCTTCGACATTTAAAAATTAGTTTGGAAGAATTAGATAAAGCAATGAACGCATCAAGTTAGAACTTGGCGTATCAATAGCATCGAAGATATCGCTGTACAATTTTCAAAATTATTTGAAGAAAAGATTGGATGCATACCTAACCTCGAAGTATCCCTACAGTTACGTGAAAAATCCCATCCTTGTTAATACGGAAAACACACAATGCTTTTAAGTGCCGATGCCGCCTAGAAATCAACAATAATGAACGATTTAGCTTATTTAATTCAAGAGTTTGTTTTCTGTTGCTATAACATTTTGCTTAAATGCTTCTAAAAGGGATATAAAAAATGTGTAAATCTGATTAAATCGACTATAGCTATCTATCAAAATGACCGTGGTCACGTTTCTTAAATGGCCGTCATTTAACATCACTTTAGAGCTCAAGATTAGGGATAGATGAAAGCAGCTAAGAAAGGCATGTTATACAGAAGAATGGGCAAGAAATCTTTAAAAAAAAGAAGTCACACTATTCAAACTGGAAGTGAGCATTCAAGATTTTCACAATGAGACTCATAAGCTAAAAGCAACCTTTACAAATTTCTTTGCTAATTTTACTTTAAAATGTACCAAGATTTTAAATCCGTTCTTCAAATACAAGCCTCTTGGCTTTGATAATCTAAATACAAACATCTGTTGTAATATTTCGTTTTAAAATGTTTCAACTTTCAGGAAAAATAATTTGGAAGAAAAACAATTAACTTCCCTAAATGAACGAAATCGTGGGCGTTGTGGCAGAATATATCTGGAATTTTGTAGTCATTCAAAACGTAATAAGAAGAATTTCTTAATTAAAATGATGAAAAATGTGACAAGCCAATTATTCAGAGAAAATGGGACACTTCGTTTTGAGCCTCACAGGATTAAAGAACAATTTTAATTACCCTTCCTTTGGAGAAGACGTAAAAACACAGGACAACAGGATTAGCATAAAATAACGGGAATGCCAACAAATACAAATAAAAACATTAAAGAAAAATAAGATAAAAAAATATTAATTATTTCGGATGCCGGGCAAGAAAATAAACAATCAAGGAAAATCTGAAAGGTACAAAAATCCTTAATTGTTTACTTTATTTATTACCTCGGAAGTTATCTAATGTCTTAATTATAATATATAAGTTCCTTTTATTGCCGTTTCATTTATTACGGTTATTTACCACAAAGTTTGTTTTCTGGTTCAGAACAACACTATTATGGCCATTCAAAAGGTTTCCCTATATAACGAACCATAAAGGGCAAAGTTTGAGGATGCTATCACTGTCGTTCAAATTAAATAAACAAACGGTAGAAACGAAATTCAATTACTTATATGTTATAATTTGATTGAGCAACCGCGCACCTGTTGAGAGAGAGCAAATACCACAGTGAGCTTTCAACGGCTCAACAAAACTAGCTCAAATAACTTCATAAAATTCAATAACAGTATAAATGGGCTAAATTCGCTAAAAGTGGCAATTGAATCGGAATCAGACATAACGAAATGACCATCAGTCGAGGGGTGGAAGGGAACGAATGGGGGGATGGATGAAGCTGTCAGAGGCTGTGCATTGCGCGCGGCTTGGGGCGGTTTAAATCAATAACGCTGTGGCTCAGGTTGCGCGCCTGAATTAACCCGTCATCCCCGCGGCTACACGTGGCGAACGTTCGCAAGAGAAACCTCTTTGGAGTTCCTTCCCAAGAACTAACTTGGAACCTACATATTATTTAGGATGTTTAAAGGGGGATTATCGTGCCTTCCTAACATTACCCAAGTTAAACCTGTCGATAATTTATATGAATTTCGAACACGTAATTCTAGGCTATTTTTGCATGACGCTAATAATAATAGAAGGAAATCTATTTTTACATAAAAAAAGGCCAGGGTTTCAAATTCTTGATAGATGCATAGGTATAATTTTACAACGAAAATATTTTTCATAATAGAATTTGCTGTTCAATTTAGTCACCCCAACTGTTTCCAGTGGCATATACGAACTTTCCTAACGTTACTTTTCTGTAACGCCCACATTTCAGTTCCACGTGCTCAGAGTTGCTTTCAATATTAAATTTGTTTCTGCGACAGTTTTTTTCTTCAAATGGAAAGAAGATTCTATAGTCGATGTCTACGAATTCTGAAAATAAATTTTAATACTATTTCTCATAAAAATTCCTTTTGCCTTTAGAAAAATTCTAGTTTACCAC
>VTPC01088904.1:0-28158 GCA_011009095.1 Ignelater luminosus
AATTCATTTTGTTTAAACATGGGGAATTAAGATTGGTATAGAAATCTGGAGTTTTTGATAGCGTGTCTGTCATACAACACAAAGAAATTGTTTTCTAACAATTTTTTGTTTATTGAAGTACAAAACGTGTTACCACTAATGATATTTAAATTATTTAATGATCAGTAGCTCGACATTTTCTGTTCTACAAAACAAATAACTGGGTTATAAGTAATACCACCTAATTCATTAGTGAGACTTTAATAGCAATGTAAATCTTTTAAATTGGCTAAGGATGACAGATTCAGATGCACCAATTGTAAGATAGTCTTGAACCAAACTAGTTGGAAAGATTTTATTAAATTGTTTTGTAAGAAAATCTATTTACCAGTCGAACTCAATATAAAAATGATAATTGTTCATTATAAAGAACTGTTTTAATCTGGTACATAAAAAAGTTTGAAATTGCTTTTGGTGTTTTCTAGAAGAAGTTGGTAAGTGAACACTTTCAAGAGGAAACATTGCTGCAGTGTTGTATGGTTTTAGCCGTTTCCGTTATTTATATCATGATTCAATAAATATATGTGTACGTGTAGTATCCTGACTATTAATTACACCCCTGTTGGCTTCCAGAATGTTGTGCTGATATTGGCTTTCTATAGCTAATTCTTGTCTTGTAGACAATATTCTTTGAATTGATATCGAAAGATGTCTAAAGGTAATTCAAAGTAGCAATAGTGATATGCGTTGCAGTTTTGCAAAATGCTCTTGCCACCAAGTGCCTAAATACCCCATTTATTTCACTTGTGTGTAGGGTGTCTAAACCAGATACCCTTCAGGTATTAAACACAAAGATACACTTAAAACTAGCCTGTATTTATGAACTATTTTTAACGTAAAGGCACCTGTACAGTGCAGTCCATTTCTAGGAAATAATGTTTATAAAATCAGTATAGCAATTTTTCAAAAGATCGCTGAGACATGTATAGCAGAAATATGTTGATTCCATATCGGAATCTACCGTAAGAAAAATTGTTGGAAAACCCAGAGATAACAGGCATGTCAGAGATGCTCCAACAAATATACAGCCTGTAATGGATGACAACATGCAATTGACTGTTCTAATAGCAACAGAAAAAAATTAGGAACTCTCTAAAGCCGTTTCAATCGAAAAATAGAATTTTGTGAGCAGATTATTGAAATGTGTCAGCAAAATTCTCTGTTCGTCCGATAAATTGTGTTTTCAGACGAATCTACGTTTCTTTTTAATGAAGAAGATAACAAACATCGTTATTGGGCAGCAGAAAATCCTCATTGGGAACGAGAACACAACACCCTGTGGAGTTAAATGTGTGGGCAGGTATTGTAGACGATATGGTTATAGGTTCATTGTTCTTTGAAGCTACTTCAACGGGTGAGCGTTATTTAGATTTCCTACGCAATGACCTTATTCCAGCATTGGCGGTTTTGTTTTCAAACGACGGAAACTCGGACTTATCTAGCAATACTCTATGGTATCAGCAAGATGGCGCTCTACCGCATTATGCTGCTCCTTGGGAAATATCTAAACGAAGTGTTCCCAAACAAACATGTATTGAAAGCGGTGAAATCATCAAATAGTTTGCGAGATCAATCTTGCAATTTGGAAGAGATGAAAGGTCGAATCCCCAGATGTAGCGCAAGAAGAGTTGGGGCATATTTTGACTTTCTACATCATTTATTTATTTTTGTCACATTTGAACTTGAACACTTCAAGTTTCTTTAAGATATCTTTGAAGATAATCTGAAAGCTTCCGTGCCAAATGCATTGATAGTATATATGATTTGTATTCCTCTGCTAATATTAAGAACAGAAGCAGATATACAGATGGTCAGTTTACGTCAGTATTTAGTTAGCTCGATTTGATCCTGATATATCTCGAACTTTTTCTACGAATTAGGTTGATTATCTGTAAAAGGCTTCCAAAAACAAGCAACTGCTTTAATTTCTAACGGATACCATGCTCAACGGAATGGACAACATCCACATAGTATAGCAAATATATCCGACGCATAGAACTCTTCTTAAATTACTAAAGTTGTAAAACGCTGAGTATAGCCCAAAAGGTGATATTTTTCCATTACAGATTTTGGACAAATAATTTATGCAGTAATATTTCATAATTGTCTTAGATTCTTCAAAAAAGTACAACTTACATAAGGAATAGTTTATTTCTTGTAATATAATAAGAATTAGTGAAACTAAAGTTATATTTTAAAAGATTTTTAAAAATCAGAAGGCATATAAGAATATTCCGAAACAAAAATTTAAAGAAGATAGTTTCAGACTAGGCATTCTTCATTACATACACAACCGTGAAAATAGTTACCTCTCCAGATCACGATAATCTGCAGTTAAGTTTAAAATTAAATTTTAGCAAACATTCATTATGCAGAAAAATCAACTCATTCACTAAAAAGTAAACAATGGATTATCATTTAAAATCCTCAACCAACAAAGTTAGACATATCAAGGAATTATTACAGTATCTTCATCATAAGTATCATAAGCACTCTTGTTTTCTCTTCCACAAACACAATTGCAGAAATCGTTAATCCTACAGCCCATAGCAAGAACACGGCATAGAGATGCGCCATAGTCAAAACAACATTCGAATCTTCAATTATTTCTTGATTTCTATGTTTTTGTCTAAGAAAATCAGCAAGTAATTTACCGTGAAATCCTGATTCGGTTATTCGGTTAATAATCCTGTTAAAAGTATGAAAAAAGTAGTGCCCTTTTCTCATACTAACAACGCATTCTAACGGTAGTATACTTGCATTATAGTTTACTACATCAATCTTACTTTTTAGTTCAGTGTCTATATTGCTTATTATAGATACAAAAGAAAATGTACTGATATTTCTGTTATAAGCAACATCTCTTATTGTATCTAACATATCAAATGTTTCTATCGCAATCATCTTTTCGTATATTCTTTCATATACAGGATCGTCAGCAATCTTACCAGTTGCCCGTTTAGCAAGATTTGAGACTATTATGGGAAGTTCAATATTGGAATAATCTTCAACCGTGCTAATAGCAGGTTCATTTCCAGGTTCTGTTAGGGTGCTGATTAACTTTCCATGAAAAAGCGTAGATACCAGCATAGAGTAAATCAAATAAAATATGATGAGGATACGTAATGCGTTGTTATTTGGAAGGTCCTTTGCACCACCATCAAGGCTAAACGTTAAAATTGTTAAGAACCATCCCTGTAAACTATTAAACTTGGTTTCGATAGAAACTAATTTAGCTGTAAGCCAAATTAACAAACCATTTGCAAAAAATGCAATCGCTATGGCTATCCAAAATGTGCTTTGAAACAGAGAAGTTACCGTCTTGTATCCGGATATTTTTTGCGATTTTGGTACAATCCAGACTAACGAATCCTTTATGAAGTAATCGCTCACATCGTAGTCTTCATATAAAATTCGTAATCTAGCAACAAAGATATATAATGCTAGGTCTTCACTGCTATTATATAAGGTTTCCTTTACGTTCAACACATCTTGAAAGGTCATGTTGGTTTTGAGAATCATGGCAGCTAATTTCAATATTTCTACGGCAATTGCGTAAGCTGGTCCCCGTTGTTTCAAAACGTTATTCATATCCTCTGTGTCTACTATCTTTATAGGGCAATGGTTTAAGGTTGCAATTATGGGAAATGTTAGATTACTTATTACGCTGTTACAAAGGCCAATTTCTTTTGTTTCTGCCGAATTAAAACACTGACCACTTTGGTTAAAGGTATTTGTTTGATAAACTTTTGGTGGATCACCTACCACTAAAATTAGATTTATTATGTCTAGCCGCAAAAGATATTTTATGGTCTCATTTAAGTAGCCTGCAGTACTCATGAATAAAAGAAGTTTTCCTCTTGGACTATTACTTTTATGCCATATTTGGGAAAGTGTCAGTCTTCCAATTACTTGGTTTAAGTTATTCAAATCTTCGATGAAAAGTATGTAATTATAGTACAATTCAAATGAGACTTTAACTGGTTTATTAATGATCATGATAATATGAGGATTTTGAATTTCTGTAGAAAAAACAACGTTGGTGTCATTTCCATAAACATATACAACTGTTTCTTCTATCCCAAATAAAATTGCAATTAACTTTGCTTGGCAAGTCTGAAGCAAGTTATTATCGTTAGAATATATTATTGAGTAATTTTGACAACACTGCAGATTTATGAATAGACTATACATAAATACTGAAGCTTTGAAGTAATTCATTCTTTGTAAATTTATGTGATTATTTGATCTGAAAACCTCGTAGATTCTTGACGATGTGTCGTTCAGTAGAAAGAAGTTCGGTTTTATAGAACTAAATTAAAAAAAGTTACCAATAATGAGATTTTAATTGTGTAAAGTTCATGTTTTGTTACTTTATCGTTATTGAATTGCTAGCTATGTTATATGCCATAAAACAAGTAACTGTCATAATGTCACCTAATGAGTTTAAATTATAAAAACGATAATTGCTCCTTATACAATAACTCCTTTAATCCAATAACTAAAAAAGTGTGATTTCATCTGACTTCATTTTAACAAAACCAAATTAACAAGGAAAGGTCGTTCCCTCTTCGTTTCCAATAAAATCGTTTCTGTCGATTCTAAACCGAAAATGAGTAAACCATTATTGGAAGTATTTTTTAGAATGAACCCCAAAGGCGCCAAAAAATGTTTTCGGTTTTCATTATTAGTATCCTTGCTATTATCTCCTTTGCTTTCCTGTACAATAGAAAAACATCAAAAGCCATGTAATCTCTTTATTTCTTTGGATTGAATTTAAAATTTATGTGTTGGTGATGGATCCGTAAAAGACTACTGTTCAGGCACTTGTCTTGACCCTAGGTGAGACTACAGTAAAACTCTAGTGAGAACAGTCGGCCTGGAAATACCCTGGGCCTTCCAAAGGCAAACGTAGCCCGAAGACTGCTATCTATGTCAAAGAGAATGTCCATTAACTCAGGAGTGAGCTTCTCTGCACGTCTTACAAGAATAGAAGGCGGGCGTTTGAAGAATGGGGGCTGGGGTGCGTAAGCTTTAGAAAACGTGTTCAAATAGTGACCCCTCATGAAAGTAAGGCAAGCATCTATAGAGGGAATTCCCTCTCTGTCTCACACTTCCTTCAAAGGGTGGAAGCGCTTCAAGCGTAAAATCGTCCTGCAGATGCTCCTCACCTCCTATCGGATTCTCCGGATCGTATATGGCACTGCGGTGGCGAAGACGGTAAATATGTAGTCAATCACGGATCTGATAAAAGTATTAGAGAGCAAGCTGCTGCGCTGCTGTATAATGTCTAGGCCGCGCTTCAGCTTTCAACGTAGGGGTAAAAGTGACGCCGAGGTATTTGACAAATGGCGAAAGCTGGAGGCTCAAGTTTCACAATTCCAGGCTGACGTTATCGTAATTGAATCTGGATGTGTGGACACAGCTGCATAGATGGAATAGAATGACGACAAATATAACAGAAGATAGAGACTTTTTACATATGTAAAATGTATACGTCTATTCCAATTCTGACTAGATATTATGTACTAAAATAACAATAACAGCGGTACTGTTTATTTCACTCTGATTTACATACAATATCTAACACACATAACATTTAAAATACATGTATATGTATAATTTAATTGGACCCCATCCAAATTGGAGTATATTAATATAAATTAATAAATAAAAAAAATTCTCCAAACAGTTTTAAATGTGAGAACTGTATAACGTTCTTCTAGACAGATCTGTTTCGACCTTATTCTGGTCTCATCGGTAGAGGATAACGTTTTACAATTGTCATATACTTCATACTGCCTTATATATAGAGCTAGAATAATGGCATGCATAGCATGAAGCTTTAGCGGCGACATCTAGTACTTAGTTGGAGGGTTCAACCATCGCTGATCTCCACCTACCCCTTCAGCTATGAGCCAGCGGTAAGTTTCAATACGTTGACGTGTCAAACTCAAAATGTAGAAAACAAGTTGGAATTTAGAGATACATATTTTCTTATGTAATTGTTTAAGAATTAAGGAAAATCGTATATATGTATCTCTCCCACAAACACAATTGCAGAAATCGCTAGTCCCATAGCCCATATTAAGAATACACAATACAGATGCGTCATAGTTAAAACAACATTCAGGTCTTCAATTCTTTCTTCATTTATACATTTCTTTGTAAGAAAATCAGCAAGTAATTTACCTTGAAACCCCGATTCGGTTACTCGGTTAATAATCTTATTAATGATATCATAAAGATAATGCCCTTTTCTCAAACTAACAGTGCATTCCCACGGTAGCACACTTGCATTATAGCTTATCACATCAATCTTGCTTTTTAGTTCAGGATTTATTTTGTTTATTACAGATTCAAAAGAAAATGTGCTAATATTCCTTTGAAAAGCAGCATCTCTTATTGAACCTAACATATGAAATGTCTCTGTTGCAATCATCTTTTCGTGTATTTTTTCATATAGAGAATCGTCGAGAACCTTCGACGTTGCTCGTTTAGCAAGATTAGAAACTATTATTGGAAGATCAATATTGGAGAAATCTTGAATCGTAATAGCAGGTTCGTTTCCAGGTTCTGTTAGGGTGCTGATCAACTTTCCCTGAAAAACCGTAGATACTAGCATAGAGTAAATCGAATAAAATATGATGACTATACGCAATGTACTGTTATTTGGAAGGATTTTTACACTACCATCGAGGCTCAACACGAAAATTATAAAGAACCATTCCTGTAAACCTTTAATTTTCGTTTGGACAAAATCAAATCTAGCTGCAACCCAGATTAAGACCAATGTTAAAAGGAATGTAACCACTAGGGCTATCCAAAATGTGCTTTGAAACATAAAAGTTATTATCTTGTATCCCGATATTTTCGGGGATTTTGGGACAACCCAGACTACCATATCCTTTAGAAAGTAATAGCTAACATCGTAGTCTTTATATAAAATGTGTGATCTAGCAAAGAAGGCATACAATGCTATGTCTTTACTGCGATTGTATAAGGTTTCCTTTATATCCAACACATTCTGTAAAGTCATGTTGGTTTTAAGGACCTCGGCAATTAATTTCAATATTTCTATGACAACTTCAAAGATTCGGCCATGATGTTTTAAAAGATTATTCATATCCTCTGTGTCTACTATTTTTATAGGGCAACCGTTTAATGTTCTGATTATGGGAAATGTTAAATTATTCATTGTACTGTTACAAAAATCAATTGCTTTTCCTTCTGGAGAACGAAAACATTGACCGCTTTTGTCAAAAGGATTTGCTTGATAAATTTTTAATGGATTACCTGCCACTACGATTAGTTCTACTATATCTAGCTGCCAAAGATATTCCATGGTCTCATTTATATTGTTTACAGCATTCATGAATATGAGGAACTTTCCTCTTGGACTATTACTTTTATGCCATATTTGAGAAAGTGACAGTCTTTCAAATATTTTATTTAGGTTGTTAAAGTTCTCGATGAAAAGTATGTAATTATAGTAAAACACAAATGAGATTTCCACTGGTTTATCAATAATCATGATAAGACGTGGATTTTGAATTGTTGTGGGAAAAACAAAGTTGTCGTTTCCATACATAAATATCAATGTCTCTTCTGTTCCAAATAAAATTGTAATTAACCTTGTTTGGCAAGTTTGAAATACGTCTTTACCGTCAGGATCTATTATTGAGTCATTCTGGTAACACTGCAGATTTGTGAAAACACTATAGACAAATAATAAAGCTTTGCAGTAATTCATTTTGTTTAAATATAGGGATTAAAAAATCTACACCTCAAGAATTGTTTTGAAACAACTTTTTGTTTTGAGGAAATTCTTAAATTCAAATGCGTTACCATTAATGAGATTTTAATTATTTAAGGATCAGTAGCTTAACATTTTCTGTTATTTAATCGCTATTGAATTACTAGGTTATTATGTACTACCAAACAAATAACTCTGTCATAATGCCACCTAATTGATTAATGAAACTTTGACAGTGGTGCATATTTTTTTAACAGGTGCAGAATGTCTCAAATGTAGATGTAATTGTGGAACGCTCCCAAAACCAGAATAGCACAAAACTGACAGAAATATGTTAGGTAAATTATTAAAAAACGATAAAACTGCTTTAGTCTGATAAATAAATATTGTGATTTAAGCGTTTGGTATTTTTATTTATAAATTGACCCTTTCAGCATATACGGTTAGGAAGATAATAACCAGATGCCAATAGTGTAACCACATATAAAATCTATATGCCACCTGTAATGCTACCTTTATACAGTTGAAGACAGCTGTAGTAAAATGTCGGTGACTTAGTTTCGAATAGAAGACCCCACAGCTGATCTTCGTATCTAGGTCAGTAGGCGAGATGTTAGCCAGCGTCGAATTTTCCTAACAAGTTTTAGTCTTAAATACTCGAAACTAAAGTTTATTTCTGTAAAGCTGAAAGCACTCTAGCTCTGCTCAATTATACCACGGATGGTCAAGAAGTTTGATGAAATATCACATTGAAGAATTGAATAACGACGAAATTGGTAGGTTTAGATCAACAAAATTTATTTTTCTGAAATCAGCAGTCGGTAGAAAGTAATTACCAATCAAGATATACAGTGTGTTCAATCTAATATTAAGTAGTTGGTGCCATTTCCGACGAAACCGGAAGTCAAGTAGATAAGCAGATAATGGAATTTGGTAACTGTGTTGTTTCTAAACATTTCTTGTAGTATGCGTGTTTTTGGTGTCTCTTCAAGTAACTCAGATATCCGCTTGGTGGTTATCAGCTTCAGTGCTATGTAATAATATGAGAATCATCTTATAGAATCTCTTCGTAATAAAACAATAAATGGTGCATTCAAAACATTTTTATTTTTTCCATTACAAAAATTATTCCAGACAATGTTACTCCAAAAACCCACAATAAGAAAACTACACGTAGATGCAATAAAGTTAAAACAACATTCTGCTCTTTAGATTGCTTTTGCTTCATACGATTTTTCTGAAGAAGATCGGAAAGTAATTTACTATGAAATCCAGACTCTGTTATTTTGGTAATAATTTCATTAAAAATATTATAAGCATAGTGCCCTTTTCTCAGAACAGCAATACATTCCAATGGTAGCACACTGGTATTATGTGTTATCACATCAATCATATCTTTTAATTCAGGGTAGATTTTATTCATTACAAATTCAATAGAAAATGTGCTGATGTTTCTGTGATAAGCGACAGCCATAATAGTATCCAACATATTATAGGGCTCCACTGCAATCATTTTGTCGCTGATTCTTTTATATATATGTTCGTTTCTACGTTTCATCATTGACTGTTTGGCAAGATTGGAAACTATTATTGGAAATTCAAGATTACATAAACCTTCTACTGTGCTAATCGCAGGTTCATGTCCTGGTTCCGTAAGTGTGCTAATTAACTTGCCTTGAAAAACTGTGGATATCAGGATGCAGTAAGTCAAATAAAATATTATGAGAATGCGTAACGTGTTGCTGTTTGGAAGAATTTTTGAGCTGCCACCAAGAGTCCACCGCAAAGTTGTCAAGATGCATTTTTGTAAACTTTTAAATTCTGTTTGATTCGAAATAATTAGTCTAGTTGTAAACCAGATAAAGAGGACAGTCATCATAAATGCAAACACTATGGTTATCCACAATTTACTATCAAAGAGAGAAGTAATTATTTTGTATCCAGATATTTTAGGTGATTTCGGTACAATCCACACAATTACATCTTTTAGAAGGTGGTTAGTTACATCGTAGTCTTCATATAGGCTTCCTAATCTAGAAAAGTAGAAATACAGCGCTATGTCTTCAGTATGATTGTATAAAGTTTGTTTTATGTTTTGCACTTTTTGAACAGTCAAATTAGCTTTTAATACTTCGGCCACTAACTTTAAAACGCTCAAGAGAACTGTGTAAACCTGCCCTCGCTTTTGTAAAATGTCATTTATATGCTCTGTGTCTATCACCTTTATTGCACAACCATTTATTGTACGAATCTTGGAAAATGTTAAATTATTGATTTGTTTACAAAAACCGATTGCTTTCACTTCTGGCGAGTTCAGACACTTTCTTCTTTTCTCAGAAAGATTAGTTTTATAAACTTTCAAGGAATTACCACAAGTATCTTTTGTGGTCAAAATTAAATAAATTATATCCAACTGCCAAAAGTACTCTATTATTTTATTTAAGTAATTCCCACTTGAAATAAGTACAAGGAATTTTCCTCTTGGGCTGTTACTTTTGTGCCACAGAGAAGAAATAATCATTCTGTCTATTATCTGTTTTAGGTTATTGAAATCTCTGCTGATAATGACATAATTGTAATAAGATCTTAATGACATTTTGATTGGTTTACTCATAGTTGATACGACACGAGGATTATTTATTTCTGTGGGAAAAACAAAGTTAGTTGCATTTCCAGAAATTAATATGACTGTCTTTTCTGTCCTAAATAAAATATTTATTAGTCTCGTCAGACAATTATTTATTAGGCTATCATCATTAATTTGTATCATTGAATAACTATGACAGTACTGCAAGTTCAGCAATATAGAAAAAATAAACAATGGCATCTTGCAATAAATCATTTTGTTTAATATAATAATAAGTCAAGTAATATGAGTTTTGATTTATTCTTTTTGGGTTTAAACACGTTGAATAAGGATTAGATTGAGGAAACTTTACTATTGGTATTGCAGTAGTAATTACTTTACTATTAATCGAAACGAAATTGTATGTTAACTAAATATTTTTCGTTCCTTTATTATATTACAGCCCAAAGAACAGATTAGTCTGTAATGGTTTTAAAATTGTAATAGAAAAATATGTTCGATCGGCCGTTAAATTATAGCGTCTTGTTCTATACAGGTCGTTTCCAAAGTCTACGACATCTATTGGCTATTATTCAACAACAACAGAACTGGAATATAGTAGGAAATATGCCGTTTCTTATGCAAAGTTCTTAATTAGTTTGCAGATTTGTTGTGTGCTCTGTCACCACGTTGTGTTACAATGAAAAGCATTCCTCAAGGAATCACATTAAGCGTAACATTAGTTGTCAATGATTGCAAATATTTGCAAAAACCTTTTATATTATTGTAACCACAGAGGACAATGATAGCATAAAAAACATTTTTTCGGTTGCATTTTATCGTATTCGAGTAGAGAAACTTATTATTATTAATTTTCTATATTACCAATCAAATAAGATAAGTTACATTTCCAAACCCTTTATTAGGTACTATCTTGGCCTAAAGGAATAACATCTCATTTTTCACAACAACACAGAATTAATAACCTAAAACCCATCCATCAAACTTTCTCTCTTATCTTTTCCACTACAAAGATTAGTAGAGATATTGTCAATCCAATAACCCACAACACAAATACTGTATATAGGTGTGCCAAAGTTAAAATCACATTGGAGTCTCTAACTTCTTCCTGTCTTCGAGACATTCCTAGAAGAAAATCAGACTGCAATTTACCTTCAAATCCGGATTCTGTTATTCTGCTGATAATTGTATTAAGGATGTGGTGAATATAATGTCCTTTTCTCATAGCAAAAACTACTTCTACCGGTAGAAATATACCCACGTCCTGTATCACATCAAACATACCCTTTACTTCAGGGAACATTTTGGTTAGTAGAAATTCATCACAAAATGAGCTGATATTTTTGTGATAAGCAATATCGAATATGTTATCGAACATCTCAAATGGATAAACCTCAACAAATTTTTCGTAGATTCTGTTATGCACACGATCATCAATACGTTGCATCGCTAACACTTCGAAGGCCCTTGGAACGATTACTGGAACATCAAGATTTGCTAATTCTTCCATTGTTTCTAAAGCAGGTGCATTTCCAGGACTAGTCAGTTTGTTGATTAGATTTCCACGAAAAACAGTGGATATCTGCATGTAGTAAAGAAAGTAGGCAATGATAAGAATTCGTAGTGAATTATTATTTGGAATGATGCTCGCAGATCCATCAAAAGTAAAAACAGATATTACTAGGAAGCATCTCTGTAGACTTTTCAAAATGCTATTAGGAACAAAAAAAGACATTCTCCACATAAAAAGCACAGTTACCAAAAATGTGATCAATATAGCCAACCATAATGTTTTTGTAAAGACGGAGACCATGATCTTGTAACGAGGTAATTCGGGTGATTTTGGTACAATCCACACAAATCCATCTCGCATAAGATAATTGCTCAGATCGAAATCTTGATACAGTATTTCTGACCTAGTGAAAGACCAGAATAACGTTATGTCTTCACTGCGATTATTTAAGATGTTTAAATCAGGCACTACCGGTAGGGTTAAATTACTGTTCAGAGTTTCAATCATTAATTTGAATAAATTTACCGTAATCCTATACGGGTCATTTCGTTTTTTTAGCTCATGAGAAAAATCCAGCGTGTTTACCACTTTTATTGGACAGCCATTTAATGTTCTAATTTTGGGAAAGGTTAAGTTATTCACATGATTACAAAGGCCAATTATTTCTGCGTTTGGTAAGGTAAGGCATTCGCCCTCTTTATCAAAAGGATTTGCAGCGTGAACTTTTATTGAATCATCAGAAGCATTTCTTGTGGCCAAAATTAAGTCAGTAATATCTAGCTGCCAGAAATATTCTATTGTGCTATTTATATAATCTTCGGTAAACATAAACACTAAAAATTGTACCCTTGGGCTGTTACGTTTGTGCCATGCATGTGAATGTGACAATTTGCTCATAATTTCCTTTAAGTTAACAAAGCATTTTACAAATATCACGTAATTATAATAAAATGCGTACGACGGCAACGCCGACGTTTCTATTAGTTTACTGGTGAACAAAACAATACGAGGATTTTTAATTTCTGTGAGAAAAACAATGTTTGTTTCCTTGTCAGAGACAAATGTTAATGTCTCTTCTACTCCAAATAAAATTTCAATTAACCTTGTTAGACAATTCTCTAATAGGGTGTCGTCTCGAAATTTATTTATTAAATAATTTTCATAAAGTCGCAAATTCAAAAGTATGAGAAACATAGCTACTAAAGCCTTTTTCATTTTACTCTTCTTTCCCTTTTACACAAGAAATAAATTACTCCTTTGTGTATAATGTGATAGGGTAAAGTGCTAATTTTTTTGTTTATCAAGCAAACACTTTTAATTTCCTTTATTTACCTATAATAGAGTAGTTTGCTTTTGTCAGAGATAGTATTATGACCTGTTATTACAATAGAGTTATGGTGTTGTCAATGACAAGAAATGAAAAACACGTGGGCAAAAAAGGGAGGGATTCGATAAACAAATTGTTCTTATTATGGTTTAGTACATTGTTTAATTTTCCTCATATCTCTTAGCATCATTAGTTTGTTAATAATAATCTCGTCCTGTTTTTCATTCGATTAGGAAGTTTATAAACGTCAATAACAAGTTGAAAGATATTTTATACTTTATCGACTTTTATCTATTACAAGTATCCGACTTGAACCTATAGACTACCATTTCGTATCGCTGTAGCCTACCCGAAGGTGGTTAGCAAAATAATTTTTTTTAAACAAGGATAGTCATCTGCAAATAACGCACTTTTGTTTAGATCGTTTTACCTATTGACAATCCCAATCTGCCCCATCGTCTTCAAATCATCCTGTTTCGGTCATCTTTGATTTCGAAACGATCTTCCAAACAAGACCATTAATATTCAACTTTTCTTTGGTCGAGATTGTGAGGTTTATTTAGGTACCATTAGAGTCTTTCGTAATTTGCCCTTTTGGGTTTTAACTGTTTTAAATTCCAATCCAAATGTCTACTCCAGAAGATTATTGACACCGCCCAATTTCTATTGATTACCCCATCTCCGATATTCTTGAGCAAGTGGACAGGCACAAAACTATTATTGATTATGGCTGAAATTTTTTGCTGGGTCTTCATAACAACGTCAATTTCAGACAGAGCAAGAAGTACTCTTCTATGTAAGTGATAATGCGGTCAAGCCAAAATTGAGATACATCGTTAAGTTGATTATTTTACTCACGTGCAGATGTATGTCAGTCATACGTGGAAGCTCATGTCGTTGTAATTGGTAGAACAAATTTATAAACCAAACATATTCTTAAGCTAGTTACAGCGTTTGGAGGGTTGCGGGCTATATTAACGAAATCAGTAGCAACTCATGACCTTTTCCTAGATGGAGAGAAGAGTCAAAGATGAAAACTATGTTAAATTAAATTACCTATGTCGTTAGCGACTATATGAACGCACCACGGCGGTTTGTGGAGTTTTTATTGATAGGGAAAATTCAAAAATGAAATTTATTGTTAAGTACTTTACTCACATACAGGCTATGAGCTATATAAGCGGTTGGTAGCAAGAACTTCAGCTTTTCTAAAACACTTTATTACACGTAATCATTATCGTAAGTACACCATACAGTTAAACTAATCGTATCAATAAAATTCTCTTTCTTAACTTTTCCACTACAAAAACTAGTATAGAAATTGTCAATCCAATAGCCCACAACACAAATACTGTGTATAGATGTGCCAGTGTTAAGATCACATTGGATTCTCTAACTTCTTCCTGTATTCGGGACATTCCTAGAAGAAAATCAGAATTGAATTTACCTGGAAATCCGGACTCTGTCATTCTGCTAATAACTGTATTAAGAATACGGTGAATGTAATGCCCTTTTCTCATAGCAAAAACTATTTCTTTCGGCAGAAATATACCTACGTCATGTATCTTATCAATCATACTCTTTACTTCAGGAAACATTTTGTTTATTACAAATCCAAAACAAAATGAACTAATATTCTTGTCACGCGCAATACCGAATATGTTATCCAACATCTCAAATGGATAAACCTCAACAAATCTTTCGTAGATTCTGTTATGCACACGATCATCAATACGTTGCATCGCTAACACTTCGAAGGCCCTTGGAACGATTACTGGCACATCAAGATTTGCTAATTCTTCCATTGTTTCTAAAGCAGGTGCATTTCTAGGACTAGTCAGTTTGTTGATTAGATTTCCACGAAAAACCGTAGATATCTGCATGTAATAAAGAAAGTAGGCAATGATAAGAATTCGTATTGGATTATTGTTTGGAACAATGCTCGTAGATCCATCAAAAGTGAAAACAGATATTACTAAGAAGCATCTCTGTAGACTTTTCAAAATGCTATTAGAAACGAAAAAACTCATTCGCCATACAAAAAGCACAGTTACCAGGAATGTGATCAATATAGTCAACCATAATGTTTTTGTAAAAACGGAGATCATGATCTTGTAACGAGGTAACTCGGGTGATTTTGGTACGATCCACACAAATTCATCTCTTACAAGATAATTGCTCAGATCGAAATTTTGAGACAGTATTTCTGACCTAGTGAAAGACCAGAATAACGTTATGTCTTCACTGCGATTATTTAAGATGTTTAGATCAGGTACTACCGGTAGGGTTAAACTACTGTTCAGAATTTCAACCATTAATTTGAATAAATTTACGGTAATCCTATACATATCATTTCGTTTTTTTAACTCGTGAGAAAAGTCCAGCGTGTTTACCACTTTTATCGGACAGCCATTTAATGTTCTAATTTTGGGAAAGGTTAAGTAATTCACCTGATTACAAAAACCAATTATTTTTGCTTTTGGTAAGGTAAGGCATTCGCCCTCTTTATCAAAAGGATTTGCAGAGTGAACTTTTATTGAATCATCAGAAGCATTTCTTGTGGCCAAAATTAAGTCGGTAATATCTAGCTGCCAGAAATATTCTATTGTGCTATTTATATAATCTTCGGTAAACATAAACACTAAAAATTGTACCCTTGGGCTGTTACGTTTGTGCCATGCATGTGAATGTACCAATTTGCCCATAATTTCTTTTAAGTTATCAAACCTTTTTACAAATATCACGTAATTATAATAAAATGCGTATGACGGCGACGTTTCTATTAGTTTGCTGGTGAACAAAACAATACGCGGATTTTTAATTTCTGTGAGAAAATCAACGTTTCTTTCCTTGTCAGAGACAAATGTTAATGTTTCTTCTACTCCAAATAAAATTTCAATTAACCTTGTTAGACAATTCTCTACTACGGTATCGTCTCGAAATTTGTTTATTAAATAATTTTCGTAAAGCCGCAAATTCAAAAGCATGAGAAACACAGTTACTAAAGCCTTTTTCATTTTACTCTTCTTTCCCTTTTACACAAGAAATAAATTACTCCTTTGTGTATAATGTGATAGGGTAAAGTGCTAATTTTTTTGTTTATCAAGCAAACACTTTTAATTTCCTCCATTTATCTATAATAGAGTGGTTTGCTTTTGTCATAAATCGCATTATTACATCTTATCACGACATCGTCTTGTAAGACGCCAATAAATCAATGAAAAGAAATAAATAATATGAAGGTGGAAAAAGGAAGGATTTGATAAACAACTTATTTTTATTATGGTTTCGTACATTGTTTAATTTTTATCATTTTTCTTAGGGTCATAACGCGGGCTTGTGAAGAGATGCGTATGTGTAACTGCTCACGATCTTTCCCTGAGTTCGGTAAAGTACCTATGACAGTTATCTTTGCTCAGGGTCAAATCTAATCCAGATTTGATTGATTTATTAATAATTTAATTGTATTACACCCTAAATAGAATATGCGCCTGGGAATGTTCTGGTCTACGAGGTCTGTTCAAAAAGTATCGCGAATTTTGTGTTTTTTCAAAAATTATTTATTTATTCATGAATATCTATTTTGTCCCCTTCAAAGTAATCCCCATCGGATATTATACACTTGTGCCAACGTTTTTTCCAATCCTAGAAGCACTTCAAAAAATCATTTTTTGTGATCTTGTTCAGCTTCTTCTTCGAAGCCGTCTTTATCTCCTCAATCGTAGCGTAGCGTCGTCCTTTCATGGGCCTCTTCAGTTTCGGGAACAAGAAAAAGTCACAGGGGGCCAGGTCTGGGGAATACGGTGGCTGCGGCATCAATAGTGTGTTGTTTTTGGCCAAAAATTCGCGCACAAGCAACGATGTATGAGCAGGGGCGTTATCATGGTGCAAAAGCCAATTTTTGTTCTTCCACAAATCCGGGCGTTTCTGGCGGATTGCTTCGCGCAAATTGCGCATAACTTGCAGGTAATATTCCTAATTGACCGTTCTACCCTGTGGCAAGACCTCATGATGCACCACGCCCCTGCAATCGAAGAAAACTGTAAGCAAAACCTTCATATTAGACCAAACTTGGCGCGCTTTTTTCGGTCTTGGCTCGTGCGGCAGCTTCCATGGGGATGATTGAGCTTTGGTTTCCACGTCATAACCATAAACCCATGATTCGTCACCAATTATGACCCTCTGGAGCAAATTTGCGTCGTCGCGGACAGAGTCCAACAGCTCCTTAGCAATGTTAATGCGATGCTGTTCTTGGTCGAAATTGAGCAATTTTGGTACGAATTTCGCGGCGACCCGTCTCATGCCCAAATCATTGGTAAAAATCGAATTTCACGAGCCAATCGATATGTTTAGGTCCTCAGCAACTTCTCTAACGGTGATTCGACGATTGGCCAATACTAATATCTTCACCTCATCAATGTTTTCGTCTGTTGTTGATGTGCTCGGGCGTCCGGCACGCTCTTCGTCGTTCACATCTTCTCGGCCCTCTGAGAACATTTTGTACCACCGATAAACGTTGCTAAACGTCCAAGCTAGCTTCACCATATACCACAGTCAACATTCGGAATGCGACGCGCACTTAATTTTGTTTTTCACACAAAATTTGATACAGATCCTTTGATACATTTTTTGAAATAGGCAAAAATCGAAGACGAGCCAAAACACGTCCAAGCAAAACAGTTGTCAAAAATTAACTGAACATTCAAAATGGCCGAACTTGTCGGCATAAGTGAGGGACGTGAGTACCAATAATGCCACAAAAAAATCGAAAATCGAATATACGTAACCCGCGGAAATTCAAAATTCGCGATACTTTTTGAACAGACCTCGTATATCAGCAAATAATAGTAAGAACTACAGCTTTTAAAAACACTTTATTGCAAGCTAACATTACGAAAATACACCATAGAGTTAAACCAATCGCATTGGCAGAACTTTCTTTTTTAATTTTTCCACTACAAAGACTAATAAAGAAATTGTCAATCCAATAACCCACAAAACAAATACTGTGTATAAGTGTGCCAAAGTTAAAATCACATTGGAGTCTCTAACTTCTTCCTGTCTTCGAGACATTCCTAGAAGAAAATCAGACTGCAATTTACTTTCAAATCCGGATTCTCTTATTCTGCTGATAACTGTATCAAGAATATCGTAAATGTAATGCCCTTTTCTCATAACAAAAACAATTTCCATCGGTAGAAATATACCCATGTCCTGTATCACATCAATCATACTCTTTACTTCAGGAAACATTTTGTTTATTACAAATTTATTACAAAATGAACTGATATTTTTATTATAAGCAATATCGAATACGTTATCCAACATCTCAAATGGATCAACTACACGAAATCTGTCGTAGACTCTTTTATATACATGATTATTAATACGTTGCATCATTAGCCCTTGGTAGCGCTTTGGGACTATTACTGGAACATCTAAATTAGAAAATTCCTTCATTGTTTTTAAAGCAGGTGCATTTCCTGGACTGGTCAGTTTGTTGATTAAATTTCCACGAAAGACTATGGATATTTGCATGTAATAAAGAAAATAGGCAATGATAAGAATTCGCAATGAATTATTATTAGGAATCATGTTCGTAGGTCCATCACAAGTGAAACCCGATATTACTAACAAACATCTTTGTAGGTCTCTAAACGTAGTATTACTACGAGCAAAAATAGTCATTCTCCACATACAAAGCACAGTTATCAGGAATGTGATGGATACAGCCAACCACAATGTTTTTGTAAAGACGGAAACCATTATCTTGTAACGAGGTAATTTGGGTGATTTTGGTACAATCCATACAAATTCATCTTTCGTGAGATAATCACTCAGATCGAAATCTTCGTACAGTGTTTCTGACCTCGTGAAATACCAAAATAACATAATATCTTCATTCCGACTATTTAAGATGTTTAAATCAGGTATTACCAGTAGGGTTATATTACTGTTTAGGGTTTCAGCAATTAATTTGAATAAATTTACCGTAACCCTATACGCGTCATTTCGTTTTTTTTAACTCATGAGAGAAATCCACCGTATTTACCACTTTTATCGGACAGCCATTTAATGTTCTAATTTTGGGAAATGTTAAGTTATTCACTTGGTCACAAAGACCAATTGTTTTTGTGTTTGGTAAAGCAAGACATTCGCCTTTCTTGTCAAAAGGATTTGCCATATAAACCTTTAATGAATTATCAAAAGCATTTCTTGTTGCTAAAATCAGGTTTGTGATATCTAGTTGCCAAAAATATTCTGTTGTACTATTTACATAATCGTCGGTAAAGATGAACACTAAGAATTTTCCCCTTGGGCTGTTACTTTTGTGCCATAAATGTGAGTGTGTCAATTTGTCTATTGTTTCCTTTAGATTATCAAAGTCTTTGATAAATATTACGTAATTATAATTAAATGTGTGTGACATCTCTATTGGTTTACTGGTAAACAAAACAGTGAATGGATTTTTAATTTTGGCGAAAAAATCAATTTCTGTTTCGTTTTCGGAGACAAATATTAATGTTTCTTCTGCTCCAAATAAAATGTCAATTAACCTTGTTATGCAGTGCTTTAATATGGTATCATCTTGAAATTTGTTTACTGAATAATTTTCGTAAAACTGCAAATCCATAAGTACGAGAAACATAACTAGTAAAGCCGTTTTCATTTTCTTCTTTCATAATCAGAAGTAAACTACTGTTTTATGTATAATGTGATAGGATAAAGTGCTTCATTCTTTACTTTTCTTTCTAGAAACACTTATCTAACAAATTTACTTTTGTCATACAACATATTATTACCACTTTTTGCGGAACAGTTATGCTTATGATTAAGGCATCAAAAATTTATGAAGGTGGAGGGAAAAAGTACTCGATAGATGTTTTTCAATTCAATATTTGATTATGAGTTCATCAACTTTCTTTACTGTTGAATTATGAAATGTTTTAAACAAATTTTAAATATCAGTTCATTACAATTTCTTTCGATTGGTAAAGATGAAAATACTCCCTATGGTTATGGAAGTGATTTAAATTATTTTCAAAGTTATTTGCCCTTTTCGGAAAAATATATTTCTAAAGATCCCATTAAATGCTGTCATTACCAAAAGGGCTAACATCTGTCATACCTTCTTTCTTACATATTTTTTCCACTACAAAAATTAGTGTAGAAATTGTTAATCCAATAACCCACAACACAAATACTGTGTATAGGTGTGCCAAGGTTAAAATCACACTGGATTCTTTAACTTCTTCCTGTCGTCGAGACATTCCTAGAAGAAAATCAGAATTCAATTTACCTTCAAATCCGGACTCTGTTATTCTGCTGATAACTGTATTAAGAATACGGTGAATGTAATGCCCTTTTCTCATAACAAAAACCATTTCCATTGGTAAAAAGATACCCACGTCGTGTATCCCGTCAATCATACTCTTTACTTCGGGAAACATTTTGTTTATTACAAATCCACCACAAAATGAGCTAATATTTTTGTGATAAGCAATATCGAATACGTTATCTAACATCTCAAATGATTTAACTTCAAGCAATTTATCGTAGATTCTTTTATATACATGATCATTAATACGTTCCATCAATATTCCTTGAAAGCCCTCTGGAACCATTATTGGAAGATCTAGATTTGAGAATTCCTCCATTGTTTCTAAAGAAGGTGCATTTCTAGGACTAGTCAATTTGTTGATTAGATTTCCACGAAAGGCTATGGTTATTTGCATGTAATAAAGAAAATAGGCAATGATAAGGATTCGTAATGGATTATTATTTGGAATGATGTTCGTAGATCCATCAAAAGTGAAACCCGATATTACTAAGAAGCATCTTTGTAGACTGTTAAACGTGGTATAACTGGGAGCAAAAAAAAGTCATTCTCCACATAAAAAGCACGGTTACCATGAACGTGATTAATATGGTCATCCATAATGTTTTTGTAAAGACGGAAATCATGATCTTGTAACGAGGTAATTCGGGTGATTTTGGTACAATCCATATAAATTCATCTTTTATAAGATAATCACTCAGGTCGAAAGCTTCATACAGTATTTCTGACCTACTAAAAAACCAGTATAACATTATATCTTCACTGCGATTATTTAAGATATTTAAATCAGGTACTACCAGTAGGGTTAAATTGGTTTTCAGAGTTTCAGTAATTAATTTGAAGAAATTCACCGTAATCCTATACATGTCATTTCGTTTTTTTAACTCATGAGACAAATCCACCGTATTTACCACTTTTATCGGACAGCCATTTAATGTTCTAATTTTGGGAAATGTTAAGTTATTCACTTGATTACAAAGACCAAGTACTTCAGCTTTTGGTAAAGTAAGGCATTCGCCTTTCTTGTCAAAAGGATTTGCCACATGAACCTTTACTGAATCAGAAGCATTTCTTGTTGCCAAAATCAAGTTGGTAATATCTAGCTGCCAGAAGTATTCTATTGCCCTGCTTAAATAATCTTCGGTAAACATAAACAGTAAAAATTTTCCCCTTGGACTGTTACTTTTATGCCAAACATGTGAACGTGTCAATTTGCTGATGATTTCTTTTAAATTATCAAAGTCTTTGACAAATACCAAGTAATTATAATAAAATGTGTGCGACATTTCCATTGGCTTACTGGTGAACAAAACAATATGTGGATTTTTAATGTTTGTGAAAAATTCAATGTTTGTTTTATTTTCAGAGATTAACATCAATGTGTCTTCTACTCCAAATAAAATTTCAACTAATCTTGTTAGGCAATTTTCAAATACGGCATCATCGCGAAATTTGTGTATTGAATAATTCTCGTAAAACTGCGAATTCAAAAGTATGAGGAACATTGCTATTAGAGCCATTGCGTTTTTTTACATCAGGAATAATTTACTCTTTTATAATGTGATTGGATAGAGTGCTAATCTTTATGTTTATCTAGCACAAGGTGTTGTTTCCCGTAATCTACCTATAATAGCATAGTTTACTTTTGTCATTAATCAAATTATTGCCTTTTATTACGGCATAGTATTTATGATCTTGTAAGACGTGAATAAATCAATTAATAGAAACAGAAGAATCATGAGGAAGAAAAGAAAGGAATTGAATAAATACAAAACTGTTTAATTTTCATAATGAATCTTAGCAACGTGTGCAGACGTAAATTACTTTGCTATTTGCATACAGGGTATCAGCCTGGAAGTGCTAGATGCTATATGAGCGGTCAGTGACATTTCTTTGATGGGTTCAGATCAAAAATGAAAACTGTTAGTTGAGTACTTCGCTCAGGTACAGAGTATGAGCCTGGAAAGGTTACAGGCTATATGAGCTGTTAGTAGTAAGAACTTCGGATTTTTTAAGACACTTTATTACATATAATAAATCCCAAAATACAAGATAGAATTAAACCAATAGCGTCTACAAAACTTTTTTTCATATTTTGTCCACTACAATACACAACCCATAGTAAAAATACTGTGTACTTATGTACTTTGTATTTATTTAGCTTAATATGTCGAGTTTGCTGAAACGACACGACAAAGTCCAATTTAACGTCCGTAAGAAAAAATGAACCTGATGATGGGTCTGGAAGACAAAAACGTAAATGGGAATTTGGATAGATTTGAAGTATTATTAACCTTATAAAAATCTCCATTTGTATTAATTCACGTTAATGCGCTTTTCTTTCATTCGTCTTAACATACTGTAGGTAGTAAGGCCGTGTTATAAATTTCCCACTTCTTTCGATAACCTAAATATTGAAGTTTATTTTCTTATAGTGCGTCTGTTATACTCTTTGGGTAATTTTACTATTTTGGAAAGCCTCGATAATTTTGGGGGTAAGTTTCTTCAAGTTCTTTCTTTTCTTGTTAAGCTAATTTTCAATATACGTATTCACTGATTGTGTTGCGTTTTATTGTGTCTAGAACTTCCTTACTGCACGTCGAAGGCCGCCTCTGAGTTTAGCCGGGCTAAAAGAATTAGCGTCTTTTAGTTAAAGTAATGTAAGTATTATTGTAACAAAAAGCTGCGTTGAAAGTGATTAAGAGAAGTAAAGAGTTATACTGCATTACAATAACAGTAAATTTTGTTCATCGCATAGCTAACAAACGACTACAGTAGTATATAAGCGGAAAATATTTCGCGGAAGAGTAGAATTAGTTGTGTTACCTGCCAGCTCCTATTTAAAAGGTTGACTTTTGTTGATTTTTTTACAAAATCTATTTTTCTGGGACTTATTAGAACCAACGACTCTTCGATCCTGACCAAACTGTCAGAATGTTATTAGAAATAATAAAGCTATTTGTTAGTTGATAATCAAATTGTTTTTTTATTGATGTTAAATTACTATATTTTAGACTAGAATATAAATTACTGATAATTTGGCCTAATTCATGGCATGGACTTGAAATAACAGCTTATAAGCTGTCGAGTATAAAGTATCTCTTTATTACATGCGGTTGAGAATATTAATCATGAATGTATTAAGGTCACGTGTAATAAGAAATATTTTTGTTACAAAAAATTAATTTCTACAATTTAGTTTATTTTTGGATTTTCATTACATAAGTTTAAACTGCGTAATTTCAATAAGAAGCTAGAATCTACAATAAATTAATTGATCACTAAACACATCATTTTTTATAATTAAACAAATATGTAAATATCTACGAAGCCTTTTTTATTCTTTCTACCAGAAAACTAACGACAGAAATAATTAATCCAAAAGCCCACAACAAAAATATCGTATAAAGATGCGCCAAAGTCAAAACACTATTAGATTCTACAATTGACCCTCGTTTTACAGGTCTGTCTTCAACAAAATTCGAAATTAATCGTTTCTGGAAACCAAATTCCGTCATTCTGCTGATAACATCATTAAAGACATGATAAAGATGATGACCCTTTCTCATAATCACCACAGATTCCGACGGCGCCATATGCTGATCTATCACATCGATCATAGTTTTTAATTCAGGAAGTACTTTACGTATCAAAGATTCTGTACAATAGGAAGTAATATTCCTATCATAAGCTATCTCCATTACAGTTTCTAGCATGATATGTGGATCTACAGCAATCATCCGTCTGTAGATCTTTTCATCTATAGGTCCTCTATTAGTCTTCGCTGACGTAGCAATAGCAACACTTGAACCTACTATGGGAAGTTTAAGATCAGCAAACTCTTCCATTGTAGTAATGGGAGGTTCATGCCCAGGCTCTGTAAGTGTACTAATTAACTTTCCACGAAAAAAACTAGATATTTGCATTGAATAAACCAAATAGAATATTACTAGTATACGTAGCGTAGTGCTATTTGGAGCAATGTTTGCGCTGCTATCAAAACTAAACATTAGGATTATCAATAGGCACCTCAGCAAACTTTTAAAAGTGCTTTGGTTAGAGACACATCTAGCTGCAAACCACATCAATAACGCAGTTATTAAAAATATAATCAACAAGGCTGTCCAAAGTGTTGTCGTAAAGAGTGAATTCATCATCTTGTATCCAGATAATTTAGGTGATTTTGGTATAACCCACACAACCCCATCTCTCAAAAAGTAATTAGTTACATCGTAATCCCTATATAAGTTTTCTAACCTTGAAAAGAAGTAATACAATATTATATCATCACTGCGATTATATACAGCTTCTGTTATATTTTTCGTCTGTTCAAAAGTAAGATTGGCTTTCAGGAAGCTAGACATTAATACTATTAACCTAATAATATTCCCAAAAGCTCGTCCTCGCTCTTGTAAAACGCTACTTATATCTAGTGTATCTACTAATTTTATGTGACAACCATTTAAAGTAGTGATTTTTGGAAATGTCACATTAGTGATAAGATTACACACATCAACTGTTCTTTCTTTCAGGAAATTGACACACCTGTCTTTTTGATATAAAGAAATGGGTTTATAGACTTTTAATGAATTATCAGAAATATCTCTTGTAATCAAAACTAAACGAGTAATATCAAGCTGCCAGAAGAATTCTATTGTTTCATTTAGGAAGAATTTTGAAAACATAAATACTAGGAATTTTCCTCTTGGGCTGTTACTTTTATCCCATAGAGGTGACCTGATCAGTTCTTCTATTGCTTGCTTGAGACTGTTAAATTCCTTGGTAACAATGACGTAATTATACTGAAATGTAAATGCCATTTCTGCCGGTTTCCTGATGATTCTTATTATACGAGGGTTTTGAATTTCTGTGGGAAAGGTAACTTCGGTTTCGTTTTCAAAAATAAACGCAACCGTTTCTTCCACATCAAATAATAGCGTCATTACCCTTCGAATACAACTATGTGTTAACACGTCACCATTAACTTGATTTATTGCATAATTGTAGACGCAATGGAAATTCAGAAGCACGAAGTACACAATTAATGTTACTTTAAAGCAATTCATATTTTCAAATCTACAATCCTATTTCTACCATAACGCTGAACTAAATTACCTAGTAAAATATTCTATTTGATCAGTTTGTCATTAATAAGATTAAAGTAATCCGACAGCCAAATGTTCTATTTTGGTAGCATTAAATGACTGTATTTATCTAACAAAACAAATCATTCACCATCAAATGAGAAATTAACTCGTATTGTCGAATTTTTCCTTTTAGATGAATAAGCAAAAGAAATGATAAATTATTGTTCACATAGCCGGTGACCCAAAAAATTTCGCTTCAATGTTGGTCATGTAAAGAAGGATATAATTAATGAGAACTGTACACATTTTGCTCCACATAATTAGATGGGAGATTTAGAACGTATCACATTAAATATCAAAGAAGACATTGACCTTAACAAAAAAATCTAGAAAGCCTTTTTACAGTAAAGAAGATAATAAAGGTTAGACAACTAGAAATTGGCGCAGTAATGTGTGCTTTGTAAATCCGTTGTGAAAGGTTCTAACCATTCCATTAGCGTGTCCATTATTAAACTACAAAGTGGATAAAATAAATGAACTAGAATATCAAAAATTGATCTTGACGATTTTTAATAGAGTTCCAAAAGTTAGTGCACATCAAGATGCTAAATGATATTAGGTATTTCAAGAAATAAGTGCCCCTAAATTCACTTCCGAGCTAGTCGAAAGGCAACAAGCACGTTTAGAAGTCTAGCACTAAATATATAATTTATGACGACGAACCCTATTTCCCGTTTTCCAGTGATAAAAGTAACTGTAATAAAAGGTATTAGGCTGACCAAAGACAAAATTTAAATTTAGAAAACAATTCAAGAAGAAAATGTTTGTTTGGATAGCCATTTATCGATAAATATTATCCCCAGAGGCGTTACATATTTTGACCAAATGGAGCCTCTTGCCATTATGCTAACGAAACAGTCAACAGCTTGCAGGAATTGAGCATCAAATTTATAGGGAAAGTAATAAACATAAAATCGCGGAAGCTATCAGATTGGGACTTTTGTCTATACTACATTAATTTCGAGTTTGTTCATATAAACGATTTTGAAATGTACTGCCAATTTTTAGTTGCCTAACCTTATTACATATAGTCTTGGTGTATAAAAGATTTTTACTCGTTAGCTCATCAGAAGCAAAATAGTCGGTTCTCGTCTCAAGCAAAAGAAAAATTGGTAATTTAAATAAAATCAAGAGCGTTCGACAAAAAATATTTAAATGGATTAAAGACTAGACAAGATGTATGGCATTTTGGCAGATCTAGAAAACAAACTACAACACTTAGCCTATTTTGGTCTTATAGCTATAGAATATTCAACACTGACTACAACAATGGGAGGTATCTTTACATCATCCCTACTCTTATTTTTCTAATTAAGGGTTATGTTGCAACCAACAGACACTTCTACATACAAGACTGTGTCGTATAATGCCTTAATATATTATGCAAATATTTATAAAGAAAACGTGCAATTAAGAAGAAGTGACCAAATGAATAAGACTATTACGAAACAATTTTAAAATGTCAATACCATGCAATGATAAAGCTCTTTGAGAGGCAAGGGAATTTACGATGGTAAACACAAGGGCAGATGTGAGAAAAAGTCGAAGAACTAATATGACAGGTCTGGGAATTCTCATCAGAGAAAATAAAGAGCCAAGTTAACGGAATAGTTTTGTATCTTGCAGGGTAATGCATTGAGTCGCTTAACTTGGGTCGCAAAACACTGGCCAAAGCGGGGTTCTAGAAACTAGAGCATCCTGTATGATCCAAAAGAAGGGAAATAGATGCAATTAGAGAGAAAAAATGTGAAACAATACAACAAATTTCAGCACAAGATTAACTAAATTGCTAAATGCGGGACAATGACGTTTGCAATTAAAAACTGACAGAAAACAAATACGTATTACTTGTTGAAATAAATCAACAAGGCGGCACATCAAAAATAAATTCCATAGACAACTGGACCCAGAAACATTTATAAATTTGACTCACTGAATTCTTTCGTTTCGGGATATTTGTAATCCATAGATAATCTTTCAGGAAAATTTCAAAAAGTAAAGAATATCCAAAAACCTCTTTGATTATTATCTTGTAAATATTTTTTAAACTAACAGTGTAATGCCTCTAATACCCAGAATGTTAAATGCAGTTATACTATATGAACTGATAGTCAAAAATCTTTTATTGATATCAAATTCCTATGTTTTAGACTACAATTATAAATTAATGTAATTGGGAGTATGTCCTCTAAATCATACAAAAGATTGATTTTTCATAAAATTACTTTAGGTATCAAGAGAAAAAATTCATTTATACAGGGTGTTTTTTATTTCATAACCTTCAAAAACTAAATAACTATGTACAATATTATATTTACTAAAAAGTATTCAATGCGGCTTATTCAATGATAGTTCTACGTAAAGAATCTACAGGGTGTTCCGTTAAGAAAAGCATTCTTCGTAATGTAAAACATATTTTTGTACTAAAGTGTACTTCTATAATTACTAAG
>VTPC01088908.1:0-18647 GCA_011009095.1 Ignelater luminosus
ATCTAATAATTGAGAAATAAAATATAAAATAAAAGAATGCAAAAAAAACCATAGCTATTGGCCACTTTTTACAGTAATTAGACATTTGCAGAACAGTAATTGGCCATAAAGTTTATTAAGACATTATGTAACTATAAGAGATCTTTCTTGTAGTTAAAACACTTTATTCTAGAACGATTGTTATGTAATTACAGAAACAACAAAAATCTTTAAAAACAATTTTTATTTATCCTTATTTTCTAAGTAAAATTGGTACAGTTTTTCAACATCATCGTCGTTTTCCTGCAAATCAAAACTCTGCATCTCATCAAAACTATTTTTTTCTTCTGCAGTGCATTCTACGGATTCAGTTTGAACACTTTGGATATTAGCATCCTGCAAATTGCTTTCCAGATCATCTAACTCATCGCATTCCATATTGTCTGAAGCCTCGGAACTTTCCTCCTCTATATAGCATTTGTGACACAGAAAAGGGTCCCCATCAAACGACTCGGGAATGTGTTGTTGATAAGATTTTGGAATGCACTTTGTATGATACGCATTTTTGCAGCCGTCGCAAATAATATTGGTTTTTTGGCGCTTACAAATAAAGCATTTAGCTTGTGCTTTGGTCTTCTTCACCGACGTATTCTGTGCTTTTGCCGCTCTTGCTTCATTGAGTTCCTTTTTCTTTCTCTCCTTTTCTTTCTCCGCAGCTAGCTTTGCCATATTCTTTTGTCTTAACATATCCTGGTATTTTTCTGATGTTATAGCAAAGGGAAGCCTCTCTGTTTGACGTTTTTCTTTACGCCTTGGTGATTCCGGCCACAAAAGATAATCGGACATGTTCGAGGTTCGTAGAATTTGAATAACAGGTAAACTTTCTTTGTTGGAAGTGGACTGATCATCAGTTATATCACAAGCATTATCTTGAATTGGTAAATCTACTATTACGTCAAAAGGATTCTGTATTTGTGTTTCAGACTGGCCACTGTTGAGAGCATGAGGTTCAATGGACTGAGCTGGAATACTGTTGTTATTTTCAATTTCAATTATATGATGCTCCGAGTCATTATCGATATTTGTTGAAGATACGGAAGTTGGTTTATCTTCTGTGTGCCCACCGTCGTTACAATGCTTCCATAAGCGATATAATGTAAAGAAATGATCATCTTGACACTGATTAACAGCATCGTGTATTCTTTTAAATATTTCAATCTTTTCTTCTCCAACTACTTTAACAAAAGTAGAATAACTCATGGTCACATTATTATTGCTGTTATCATTTTGTATGTTAGCTTGCCTTTGTGATCCACCAAGACACTTGCTGTAATTCACCGAATTGGCATCAAAAGGATACAGGCCACAGGCTTTGAAGCCATTTTAAAATATTTCTTGTTTCACACAATTCATAATAACTTTATGCAGTATAGGAGAAAATGTCAATTTTGTAACAGCTTCTCCTGGATGATCTACATGCCATTCTCTTACTGCCTTTTGTCATTCCATTTTGATAGGTCTAAAAACTGCAACATCTGCAGGCTGCAGGATACGGGTAGCATTTGGGTACAATGCTATTAGCTCAATGCCTAGCTGACAACATAAGATACTCAAGTGATAGGTTAGATGCGACTTATGTCCGTCAATGAACAATATTACTGGTAGTTTCACGCCTTGCTAAACTAAGTAAGGATGAAGGACATTAGCTATGTACTCATAAAATGTTTGCGCCGTCATCCACTCATTGTCACTGCGACCGATGCCCCAACCTTTCGGCACACTCTCTGAAATCTTGTCTGGGATTCTTTGATACGGAAAGACAATTATTGGGCAGCATGTTTTGCCATCGGCTGAAAAAGTGAACATTGCTGTGATATTCTCTTTTGACGAGCCACGGTCAACATTGTATACATTCTTGGAGCCTCTTACAGCAAGAACCTTTCTACTCTGTGGGCATATCTGAAAACCCGTTTCATCACCATTAAGCAAACGAGAAGGATCCTTTAGCACGTCTTCCAGATTTTTCTCTTTAATGTAATCATCGATATCATCAAACCATTTCATAATATCATTTTCTGATACGCATGCACTTGCTGAAGTAACAGCCTCCGGAGTTCTTGTGACAATTTCTGGATGTCTTTTAAGAAACGCTTTCATCCATCCTTGTCCAGGTTTGTTGTCAGTAAATGGGTTTGGCCGTGGATGCTCTTTTAAAAACTGTTGGACACTTTTTTTCGTGGAAAACCTTTTTGTGCTAATTCTGTGATCCACTTGACTATAGTTTTTTCTTCTTCTTCTGTTAATATTGGTGATGGGCCAAACGTACTCTTATGCCCAGGGTTTTTAATTTTAAATTGAAGGGTAGCTCGTGGTAAACTATATTTTTTTGCAATGCTTCTAAGTGACCCTGTGCCATTTTGAATTTCATGAAGGGCTCTTTCTGTTCTATTAGAACTATATTTTGGAACCTTCCGCATTACAGTGCTGAAAGCAATACTATTTTGTTAAATAATCTAGTAATTGGCCACGCTATTTGTATAGTTATTGGCCATGTGCCAAGTACGATGTAGGAGTCAAAAAGATTCAATTGATTAAGTACAGAATGTTGTAGTATGATAAGGAGTCTGGAGGAAACAGAACCGCCAAAATCACAAGTAAATTTAAAACATAGTTATTGGCCACCACGGTCAATAACTGTGCTTCACATATAAATTTAAAGACAGTTATTGGCCCCTCAGTTTTTCCATCTCAGGAAAATAAAACATGCAATAAACATCTAGAAACGCAATTCAACGTACCTTTAGATAACCGCAAATCTAAACTTAAGTTAATTATTCTCAATAGAATATATTTTGCAGACACTTTTATACAGCAACACATCTTAAGAAATTTTCAAGCTTTTTGTGTATAACCTAACACTTGTCAAACAACAAAAGAAATCTAAAGATTTAGTGCCACCTATCCATTAACTGAGTAACTAACGAGATCTAGGTAACTTTAACTAAATTATGCCAGCAGAAAACCTGGTAGATTGTTTGTGTGATCTTAAAAAGGAGGTTTAAGTCTAAAATGGCCAATTACTGTATACCGGCCAATAACTGTACAGTTTACCCTAATTCCTTCGTTTTTGATAACTGAATGCATTGATTCTTATCATGGTAAGCAAAGGTTGAACCTTTCACAACTTGTTTTCGACTTTAGTTGCATCGTCAGATTCGAGGTTATCAACTAAATGTAAATAATTTCCTAATTGAAAATACCTGCTTTTAGAAATCTGTGTTATTAATGACACGGGCAGTCCTATTCGCTATTACATCCGAATACGTGGTAACTCCATACACCAGCAATGATGTGAACACCAGTCAGGTGTAGAATTTAACGGCTTTGTAATGTTGTCCTGCAAGCATCTCCTGTTGCTCTGTTCTGATAACAGATCCCAAAATTCACTGCGAAAATATTGTTCAAAATAGGTTAGTGGTGTTCAGTGTGCTCCATTTCCACAATCCTAGTTTTAATCCATTGCTTCAAATAATTGAGCATTGAAACTGTCTTTTTTCCATTTCGGCTTACGTTTAAGTCTTGGTTTTATTTATAACCTCTTCCTAATTCCAGAAAGCGACAGATCATCCTCCAAACTGATTGTCTGATTTCTGATTTGTCGTGTAAGTTATTTTTTTTTCTTGACTGGCATTGTTATCACAATCTGAATCTCCTTCCTCATTTGCTTCTTCAGCGAAAACCAGGTCATCGTTGGGGTTGACATCATCGTTCTTAGAGTCGGTAAAGTGTAAGTTGCTATTATTTAATAGCTCATTTAACTGTTTTTTCAGTTAGTTTTTGATCTTTGTTATAATCTAAAAAATATGAAATGAATGGGGCTTAGTCCTGAAATCCAGCCAGCTGTACTAATACTTTGTGGTTATGTGAGAAACAATTAAATCTGTTAATTGTCAAAGTATCTACATAGTAGATCAACTCAACTAGATAAACAAATAAATGATATCAAGATCATTTTTTTCTGCGAGAGTTTATGTTTGTAACGAAAAACACGCAAATGTCAAAAAACAAGTATGCTATACTCGTTCCTAACGGGCAAAATTCACACAGCATTTATCTATACTTGTGTTACGTCCTGTCCAGCATGCAGTACAAATGGATCTAAGCAGCTAATCTTGCATGGAATCCAGAAAAAAATTAAAATATTTGTGCCCAGCTGGCAGTACTGCCGAACCGAGGAGGTTACGACAATTCTCAGACTGCTGCAAGTTTAATTGATAAATAAAACAATAACAATTTATGCAAAATCCGTAAATGAGTACCTAAAAACCTTACCAGTTTCATACGTATGTTTATTTCTCCTTGTGTCTCGACGTCGTTCTATGGGTCCAAGCAGTTTTGCGATGGTAAATCTCAAACTTTGTTATTAATAGTAATATAAAAGTGAAACTTAGCAGACATATAAAAAGAAATGTTTTAACGTTCAAATTCGTACAAATCTCGCAATAATAAATTTACAATTGTTTGCTAAAAAAATATCTTTTTATTAATTGTCCAAGTGTGCACAGTACACTGATGAGGGCATAAACTATTCTTAAAAAAAGAGAAAATTCTCTTAAATTTGCAAGTTGTCTAAAAGACAAATGAAAAAGTGTGAACGGGGTGTAGACAACTTGCCAACTTATGGGAATTTCTTCCTTTTTGAAAATATCACAAAAGTTGCACACGATAGTGTAATGTGAAAACTCTTCATCATCAACTCTAATTATATCCACTGTACAAGCAACATTAGCGAAGAATTTCCTAGCTGTGTTTCCGTCATTATTGTCTGCACTATTTTGTCATATGTTATATACTAATCGATCTCGAACGCATGCTTTCTTCGTTGACTTTTCTTTTTTCGTTTCTTCAGTAGTTACTACACATTTCTTCAACGACAAATTATAAGAAATTTGAAGCAGTTACTCCATAAATCTAATGCAGGAACTGAGAGCATTTTTGAGTTTTGGCTTTGTTTCACCCAATCCAGATTGTTTATTTCCGTGAATTTAGCTAAGCACACATTGCATGTGACAGTAAGCGTGTTCAGGGTTGCAAATAGAGGTAGGCAGAGCAGAAAACCGCCTAGGGGCTCAATAAACAAGAGGCACCACAAAAGCGCTAGGGGAAAATGTAATTTTTTCGTGCTAATAATATTGCAACAAACCAACAATTTCATAAACGCAAATAATTTGTTATATCAACGATCTACCCCTAAATAATGCATATCATAATAATCAATTCGGATTTCGTTCAAACAGCAGTGGCAACTGCGAAACGTTTGTTAGTAATAGTGTAAACAATTTTAGAACAATAACAAATTAAGCAATTTACAAAAGTCCTCGGAATGCATTGGAGTAAACAATTTTTTTTTGTCCCGCGGGAATTAAATCACGTAGAAGGTTTTATTTTTTTATTCTGTATATATTTTTAGTAGAAGTAGAAGGAAGAATGTAAGTTTTCGACCTCTGTAGCCCCCGCGAAAACTTTCTGTGGCCAAAAAACTTTGAAATCTTCGGACTTTCTTCAGTTTTCCGGCTATAACCTTTTTCTGGTCATTCCTAGCACGAAATAGTCTATTATAACTTTGAAAGATGACAAAATTGCCGACAACGTCTATAGGAAAAAGCTTTTTTTAATCTCAATACCAAGCGAGCTATAGTTTGTTAAAGTTCAGCAAAACTTCAAATTTTTCTAAAAGTTGGGTTTTCACCTTCTGTGAGGGATTAAATGACCTGAAACCAATCGCTTACAAATGTGCGGTGGTATTTCATATTATTTCAATAGATAAATCACGTTTTCTTGCATTTGGATGGTACTGGCTCATCAATAATGTTTTCCTCCAACTGTTATCTGTTTTCTTCATCTCTTGACTCAGTCTCATCGTGTTTGAGCCCACTGAACGTTTCGTCGTCATCTTCAAGTTGCACCTCAGGCATATTGTCACATAAGAGGCCACAGCAGTATTAAACCTAGATGATCAATGCGAATCTCACTTTTTGCAGCTGCATGCTCCACTCCAGCGTTTCTTACAGGAATAAAAAGCAAACTTCAGCAGTGACTTAGGTGCTGCTTTTTTAATCGTTATGTATTGGAGATCCACGGCTTAAGGTACATATTGAATGATTTGAATGAAAAAGTAATTCCTCGAGTGTTTTTTTTATTTTTTTATTTAATTTTCTCGACCTTAAGGAAGTACTTTCATTCATTCAAATCATTTAATCGTCGTAAGTGGAATAAGACCGAATGAGCCTTTCTTTCATCCCCATTCTGGTGGGTTTGTTTTTTGACCATGTGTGCACCTGGTGATAAGTTTGCAGTAAATGAAACCTCGCTGCATCTGCTGTAGATGACAATCGTGCTGGGTTAAAAGCAGTTCTTGCGACCGATTTGACAAACAAATGGTATCTCAAATCGTCCATTCACGGCTCTGTTTTTGACCATACAGTGCTAGTATGAGCTGTTGCCTTGCCTTCACTATGCAATCTGAATAGACGTGGGATTCAGAGAATTTCTCTGCTTCTACTTTCAGATGTGGGTGTTGTTTAATGAGGGATCCTAATTTTGATTTTCCGTGGCCAAAAAAGCTGAAACTGTATCACATCTTGTAAATGCATGAATGAAGAGGATGTGTGGGATCAAACTTGAAGGGAGTGGTTGAGTACCATAAACCTGCTTTTTTACCTTTTCCTGGTTTAAGGAAGTATAAGTTCTCATAAATGTTTGCTAGCTATTTGCTATTAGAAGAAAGAGAACTTTAATATCCTCACTAACAATAGCCACACTTTCGAATTTTGTTGCTTGGGAAATAGCTGTAAAAACGATCAATCCATCTGCATCTTCTTTTATCTGTTGAATTTTAATGTCCCCTTTTTTCAATTTTTGCATTAGCATTTTAATTTAACGGTTCTTGTTGTACTCATTTATATATGAACAATATACACATACTATATAAATGGTATCGAAATTAGAAAAAACTTTTTTCTACAGAAGTTGTTACGTTTCTTTGGAAACTCCCTGTATATTTAAGAAAATTTATTTAAATATTAAATTTCATGTTATTTAGTATGCACATTTGTGAGGCCTGAGAGATATGAATGTATAGCGTCGTTATTTATACGCGAGAACTTTGCTGTGAATGGAAATTTAGCCACGTCGATTTGGATTTTTTTCACTGCGGGGTAGAATTGAGGGTTTTACCTTGCCTTTTGGTCTCTTTTTTTGTGTCCATAATTAATCTCCGGGATTTCAATCTGCCGTTTCTCAGGAAGACTTGTGTGGAACTTTCCACCGGTGTTCCCTCCAACTCGTCGAACTGGACATAAAGCCCACCTACATCTTGGTAAGGTTAGGGATGCTTTTCTCTTCATCATAAGACCGGCTATAAGATTATTCTTTAATACAGAGCTTTAATTTCAACTTTAATTTCAACCTTAATTACACATCTTTAACGTTAACTTCAATTCAACTTTAAATTTACATATTTAACATTAGTTTTACATCTTTAGCTATAATTTTACATCCTGGATTTTAATCTAACGTCGCCTTTAATTTAAATTCACCGGAAGTCACGCTGCAGACCATCTAAGCAGCCACGAATACTACTGGAGTGAAATTAATTATTATTATTTACTTTCTTTAATTTTCTTCTTTTAGATTTTAGTTCTGTCTTATTGTTTCCTTCTTTTTCCTCTTAATTTTTTCCCTTCTACTTTGATAATTTATAGTTACCTAACTTAAAAATTTTGAGAATCATTATTAATATTTAAATTCTTAATTTCGTTGCATTTAAACCTCACTTATTTATAATCATTGTTGAAGAATTGTACGGTTTAGATTAGCTAATCTCCACCAACGGTTTACATCTGTAGCATACATTTTTGAATTATCCGTACGCTTGCTATTTTGTATTACTTTTATATTTATATAATTAATGTAAATTTTCCTGAACCTTGCCCTTCTTTTCCCCCAGTCATTATCTCTTTTTTCTGGGTAATTAATTGTTGTAATAAAAGCAGCTAATTTAAAGTGTACTAAGTTTGGCTTTTTTTTTCTCAGAAGCCATCCTCTAGGCGGGCGAATGAGCGCCCAAATGTAATAGTTTGAGTATAGTTATAAATAAATTTATTATAATGTCGGAAATTCTGTCATCTTTCAAAGTGGTAATAGACTATTTCGTGCAAGAAGTGGTCAGGAAAAGGTTATAGTCGGAAAACTAAAACAAGTCCAAAAATCTCAAGCTTTTTGGGCCACAGAAAGTTCTCCCGATGACTACGGAGGTCGAAAACTTACATTCTTCCTTCTCCTAACAATATATACAGGATAAAATAATAAAACTTTTTACCTGATTTAATTCCAGGTAAAAGTACCGTTACTGGACTGTTTTAATATTAAACAATTAAGAAACTTGATAAAGTCTTTAGGGTATAATCACAGATTTCTAACAAATAGATTTATAACGCCAAGCATGTTGGGGAGGTTAACCAAGCACCATCGAAGCAGCTAGTTCAGTGGACACCCTCCTTGCAGGCGAATGGGGATCTGAATTTAACATGCAGCATTGGAACACGGTCTCAAAGTGACTTGCTTAAAATAACAATAAATTAAGTTGTGTCCCAACCAAGATTCCAGGCTACAGAACAAGCTAAATAAGATCAAACATCATGTAATTTAATAAAGTAAATTTTTTACTACAAAAGAAAAAAGTGATAGTTAATATAGCTTGCAAACAAAAGGGTTGCACAAACCATTGTTTTGATAAAACTTCAAACTCGCTATTGTTCCTATAAGCTGGAGAACTGTGCTATTCCTATAAGACATGAAGAAATGCAGAAAAGGAAAATCAAAAGAATAGATATATAGTTTGATGCTGACTCTAACTTTACTCCAGAAGTCAAGCAAAGTTCAATAATAATCTAAATTATCGATTCCATAACTTTCTAATTATGCGACTAATCCCAAAGGTTGAATGAATTGTTAACTGGTTTTAATCTTCTAAACGGGGGGTCGCTTTCGGAAATGAGGCTCAGTGGTACAAGAACATTCATAAGAGAGTTGTGCATAAATATACAAGTCCAAGGGACGAAGATAAAAGTTTTAGATTCCAGGTCCAGCAGCTCTTCGACTTCAAAACTACTCCTCTTTAGAAATATCTCAATAGCTGAACAAATCTAAATTACTAAGGATTTCAATTTTTTACAGCAATATGTCACTGCAGAGATATGAATGCGATGTCGGGTAGATCGCCATCAAGCTGTCAAGAATTGCTTCAAATACTTCTCTTAAACTGGGCAAGCAAATTTGTGAACATGTACCTGGTGCTGGATACTTTTAACGGTGGTAACACAATACTGCGTGATTTGCCATAAGAAGTCTGTGGACTAAACATTTTGTGCAACGAATGGTCTCAGCTAGATAGGTTCCAAAAATTGCAAAAAAAAGTTGCAAAATCGATAACAACTGTTTTAGTTTACAAAACTTCAAATCAAGGTATCAAAAGTAAGGAATCGAAGCACAAGGGTTTACAACTATCTCTAAGATTTCGTGGTACTTTATCAGTGAGCGGAGGCAATTATGGTAAGGGTCTTTTGGAATATTAATGGGGTGCTTTGTGGTGACTATGATGTTCTAAAATAATTCCAAGAATTTGCTGCGAGACTATCAAGAAAACATGGAGGGGTAGCTTAAGAAAAATTCAATCAAGACAATGCTCTTGTTAACAAAATCCTACCTTCAAAATATTTGACAGATTTAGCCCTAAATGATCATTTATTGTTTTCACATTGAAACAACACTTATGTATTTCCAAAACGATGATGCCTTGTTCGCATGCTGCTATGCTTTAATTCAGAACGAGTACCATCTCCTTCGAACATGCAGTCGCACCTCAAAAGCTAAATGTATTTTTGTGTGTGCAAGTTTGCTTTCAGATTTACTGTTTGACAAAAAATGGCGTTTTTTGAAAAGACCCAATTAGAAGATTCAAAGTTGGTGGTTTTTGCTGCAGTCGTGGGAGTCTTTTTATAACTAATACTTCAAGATATCCAAAGCTACAAAATCCATCCGCGACGGCTCAAACATGGTCCTAATTTAATTTTCCAAAATTTCTGACAAAAAGCAAACGAAAATTGCCTCTTGCATTGAACAATTTAATACCTTTTAGAACAAAAAAGGTCCTTGTCGATACGAGCTTTTTGTTCCAGAAATATAATGGAAAAAGACACATCTACTATTATTTATTGAACCAATTTTGGAAATTTCTAATTTAAGAAGGACTCGCCGTGTCATTTGTTCTAATTGTTGGTGTTCCTATTAGATGGCGTCTTAATATTTTCATGCTGCTAATGCTGTAGTTGATTTGCATATAACCAGTATGAAGCAAGCACGCATTGGCTTTCATTATTCTTCACTGATGAGTCCAAACAAGGACGAAACGATCGTCTGGAGGTATGATAGTCAATGCTTGCACAAATTTTTGAAACTATATTTGTGGGAAGACGATATTAATTTTTGTTTTTATTTATTGACATACCAAGTTTTTTGTTTACGTGTTCGCAATGGGATTCTCATATTTCTATCCGATATTGAGGAAAGAATTTTTTAAACATTAAACATTAAAAGATAGAAACTTTGATTTCGCCGAGTCTGTAAACATATACGTAAGACGTGCAAAACCCTTCAGACATATTTCAATATCTTTCGAAAATCGAATAGACAGCTAGGTGGTACCTAAAGAGAAGCTCTTTACTTATGAGATTTCTTGATGAGTTCAAGAAACGTTTGCGACTTACGACGCCAGTAAACGCGATTGTCGCCATGGTTATTGAATGTTCTTGGTTATCGTTAGACCAATATACGCAAATATCGTAAAGATTCGTCAACTGGTTTTTAAATACAGCAATTTGAAATCTGATGTGGCCAACTTTGGGAACTACATCAGTGTCTATCACCCCAAAACAGGAAACACTTTTATGTATTAAAGCAAAATCTTCACTTTTATAAGCTAAGAAGTGAGCTGTACAACCATACTGAATGGTTCATTTAAAATTGTCTTTTGCTACAATAAAGTAAGTTTGATGATTCACCAGAAGAGTTTAAGAAAACCAAGATTTGCTCAACTTTTAGACATCCAGGATTTAGTCCCTTGTGATACTAAAGGGAAGTTCCTACTCTTAATTTTGCGCGTACGATAGGTAATTCGTCTTTACCAAAAAGCAAGAAAATTACATCATTTCACTTTGAACTGCATGCAGTTAACATCAAATATTAAAAATTCATATTCATGTGCCAGAAAAAAAACAATGAAAAAGTTTACTTGAACAGCTTTGAACATTTTTCTAAGATTATTAATCGTAATTTCCAAAACAGAGTTGTTACTATACATACATATATACACAGTTAATTAACTTTTACTACAAGAAAACAAATTTGATCTGTTTCATTCATTATAAACTATCCAAACTATCTGTTGATTTTAATGACAATAAATCAACAAAAGTAGCTTTTTTTTTCATCTTTTCCAAACACGTAAAGGCAACACTCAAACAGTTAAATAAAAACATTTTTCTGTTTCTTGTTCCATCCACAAACAGAGATCAGCAACTAGAATATCTTCTTTTTACAAAAAAAGGTTTTTTATTATTAATATAAACTGCGTGTTAGATTTGCTACAATTTATTCTATACTTAATAGAAAAATATCAATTCCTAAGAATTTACTGCTTCGTGAATGTAATCGCATTAATGTCTTTACTGATATTTAAAAAGCTAAAAGGTTGCCGTTATCATTATGTATGCGATACGCACTTAAACCCAAGAATGGTCTAGTATCTGAAAAATTCATAAGGATTATCGATTCCAAACACCTACAGATATAAATCTAATCTAATTTATTCCGACACCCACAATGCTTTTATAAAAACATAAACTTCCGAATAGGACTTGTTCAAGTGAATTATCCACCTTTCTATCACTGTCAGTAAGAAACGAATTACGAGCACCTGCTAGCTGCAACCTTTTCCGCCTACTAATTCTTGTTATTAATGCTGATTAATCAATCGATTTCCAAACCGAACTGAGCATTTATATATATCTTAGTCTAAGAAGATGCACTTAGTAATACAAATAGTATTTTTAACAAATTTTTATTATTTGATTTTCTTTTCAGGTCTAATTCCTGTAAGTGAATGGTGTAATATGATGGAAGTGACAACGGAACTTGCACTACCCTGGAGAATGCTAAGGGATAAATTAGTTACTCTCGAACCAGGAACACAAATGGTTAAATATTCAACTACCTTTGATAGAATTAACGACAGTGATATTACTGTAAGTGGAATTTTTAAAATTATTTATATTTTAAGATATATTTACAGGGTATCTTTAGATCTTTCAATTTCTGATTTAGACAATTACTGTATCTTGAGAGCGTAACCGTTTGTAAATCTCTTATAGCTGATACTTTCCATTTAAATCAAACAATTTCAATTACAACCAGTAATAGTAAAGGACTTTCATTAATGAAATCATGGAATTTGCCTTCTTCGAGAGCCACGTTCGCTTCCGGCATATGGTTGTAAATGCTCGGCGTTTTGTACTCTCTGAGCTATTGTCAGTTTCTCTCATTTTGCCTCTCTGTCAGTTGAACATGTTTAGAAATTCTGTTAAAAGGACGATTAGAAAATCTGACGTACTGAAAGGTTAATTTTGTTCTAAAGTTTCGAAGATAGAGGTTAATATAAATATTGCAAACAATCTTAATAGCCTTAAGTTTTTCAACAATTCAACGACGGAGAGAATTTAATTTCTTTTGCAGAAGAGGTTAAATTAATATTTCCAATCATTTGTTATAACACATTCTGCATTAGGCGTTAGATCGTATGATGAAATCATTGGAATTAATGTAACGTACATTACTAACCAATCAAAACCCTGTCGTGCTAAAGTACTGCAAATTTGATTTAATTTTTACTGGCCTTCAAACAGATAAAATCTTCTTGGCTAGCATACAGTCTACGGCCTTGAGCATGACAGCAAAGAATGTTAGAATACATACATTTCTACTACCAACAAAATTTATGGCACACAGAAAATATGAAATATCGTGAGAATACCTCTGCAGTGTTTTTGGATATAGCAGGAAACTTTGATAGTTAGTGTTACTTTTAATTCCATCTGGGACAGCGGAGAAGGACAGCGTAAAATGGTTTATTACAACACTGTTAAAATATGGTACAAAACCAAGAACGTCAAGCCAACAAGCAGAAGAAATCTGAAGATTCTGTGTTCTTTAGATCTCCTAATAATATATCAATTGGGTCTAGTTATTGCAATCACTTGTCTTTTATGTGCAAGAATTTTTCTTTCAAAAAGTTTGGAATTTTTCCCACAGGCAATTTTTTTTAGATTTTGTTGGTTTTCTCATAGTTAGTTGTGCCTTGTTCCACTTCAACTAGTTTTCTTAGATTTCTACTTTCTAACTTCAGAAGCAACAAATGTTACTTATTAGGGTTGACCATATGCTTTCACATGGTACCAGTTTCCAATTTCTGTTAGGTAAGTGCAATTGTGCATGCATGCTCTTGGGACTAAAAACCTTACCTACTCATTCCTTGTCCATTACAAGATTTACAAAGAAGGAAACATTACTCTTCATATGGGAGGCTATTAGTCCAGTCGACACGACATATCCTGAAAAAGGGGGGTTGCTTACAAAAGGTCGGAAAAACTCTTTTTTCTGGTATGTTGTGTCTACCCAGACACTAGTTTAAAATCCGAAATTTTGACCTTCCAGGCCCTGTGCTAAATAAATGTGGGGGGGCTCGAAAAACCGCTAAATTTTGTGACTTTTTTTAGTTTTCGCTCTATAACCTGTTTATTTTGCATCCTACAAAAGCATATACGTATTCTATCCTTTTCTGTAGAGCGTTAAAGTTGCTACAATCTGTGTATACAAAGTTTTTTTCTAAACTTCATACTTTCCGAGATACGAAGCTTCAGAAAAAACCTAAATTTTCTAAAAACTGCAAAATAACACAGGTTATTTCTCAATAACTTTTTTTCCTTTCGTCCTACAAACAAAATCATGAGCACTGTTTTTGTAGAACACTAAATTTCTAAAGATATGTATAAATATATTATATAAAAAAAATTAAATAATAAATAATAAAATAAAATAAAATATATTTGGTATGTGGCCTTGGGACGAAAGCGGTTATGGAAGGAGACCGTCATAATGCAAGAAATGTGGTCACTACATCGTGTTTTATCTGCCAAAACGGTTTGGCAGGAGATGAAGTGACTGTTACGAAAAAGAAAGGAGTTACCGGGCTTATTGATTCCAATCGCAAACGTATAAACCGTGCCCATGAAGAGCTACTAACCGGACTAGAACAAGTTTTTATTCACAGTACTTGTCAACAAAATTACAACAAAGAGAAATTAATTGTGGCTTCTCTGCGTTGTGAAGGTGCTACTTTGAAGGCTCCCCTTAAATCAACCTGATTGTTACTCCCACAATTCAATTTTAACAATAAGTGTTTCTGTCTGAGGAAGTTATCACTGATGAATATAAACAAAGACAGTCGAGGTTGCCAAGCAACAAGCGTAATATAGTGCACAAAGTGATAAAGAATGAGATGGCAAAAACGATTTTGGAAGCAAGTGAAAGGCGTGGGGATGAGTGGGGAGATAAAGTAGTTAGCTGTATCACCCAGTTGGAGCATGTTGGAACAGATTTGGTTGCAGTAAACGCAAAGTATCACGTGAAGTATCTTCAATCATTTTACCGCATGCCTTACACTGGACAAAAATGGAGACATCGTCCAGCTGCAACTGTCGATGAAGCGATGGGAATTATTTATAACCATCTTGCAGATAATAGTGATGAATGCCAGTTTCATCTAGAGCAGTTACTTGATCTGGTAAAGAACAAGTGCCTTCCAGATGTGAAAAATGTGAAGAATCGGCTTAGAAAAAAATATGGAGAGGATATGATCATCACTGATACACCTATTATCTGCTTCAGAAACGTTGGTCACAAAAGTTTGTCTGACAACTAGTACTAGAATAGAAAAGGAAATCCTGAAGAAAAAAGGCTTCGAGTTTTTGCTGGAATGATTACTTTAGGGAATATTCGCTCAAGAATTTTGGATACTACTGATTATCCACCAACAGATAACTTGTTGGGTGGTGTCGATTCTGTTGTCCCTGCAACTTTGCTTTTTCTACTTTACACAAACGGGGCTCACTAGACTTACGGAAAAAGAAAATGTACTACTCTGGCTCATGCAATTATGATTGCAGTGCGACCAAGATCTTTTTTATCTTTCATGATAATTGCGACAGCTGTGTACATTTATAAATACAAAATTTGGATCAAAACATTTACTGTCTCTTTTAACATTTTTAAGATTTTCAGCGGTTTACGACGAGGATGCAAGGCTTGAAAAATCGTACATTCTGCAGGCCGAAAAGACCAAGTCAAAGCGTCCTGAGAACCATTCAGCTAGTTCATTTTTGATAACGCTAACTTCAACATTAACACGTTAGATGGACATGGCACCTTCCATGCATTGGGAGGAATAGTAGCAGTCACCCCTCAAGATGCAGTCAGCAGTGGAACAGATGCACCTCGGTTGGAATGAGCTCAGCAACCAAGTCAGTTGGTAAAGCTGGCAGTGTACAAATGAAATCGTATCACCAGCTGACCAATGCAGGATTAAGAAATGTCAAAGTAAACGATATTGTACTCAGTAGTTCAATCAAAGTTGTGCCATGTGCTTCTTATATACTTTGGCCGTATGGAAAGAACTAAGAGTATTCCTTATCAGTACCAGGCTGTTATGGTTTTATGGTTTTTATCTAACGACGATGACAAAAGTAACCTCATTTTAATGTTGATGATTGAAATGGCACCAAATGGTATTGATGTAAAACAGGCAGTAGAAGACGCCAATGTGATGATAATAAACACTGCCATATCAAAGGCTGCAGACTTTGAAAGATATTGAAAGCTGGACACTACGTCAGGCAAGCAGCTTTTCGCAGTAAGAAAAACATTATGAACGAAGTAGTCAAATTCTCACGGGCTGTGAAAGATAGGTTCCACAGAAAGATGCCTACGCTTGCAGATCTCGTGGACTTTAAGGCCGCGCACGACAAAGTTTGGAGACAGGTGGTAATGCACAAACTGATAAAGTCCACAGTTTCAAGAAACCTGCTCAGGTGGATCTGTCATTACCTCTTCCACGGGCATTTAAAAGTCGGTTTCATGAAAAAGCTGTCAAAATATAAGTTACAACGACAGGGCCTGCCACAACCCAGAGTTATAAGTTGTATTTTTTTCAATATTATGATTAACAGCGTCATAGCTGCCATCAGAAGTGTACCCTTCTGTATGCCGACGATCTCATAATCTGGGCGATCAGCAACAACCATAGCGGTCTGGGGCAGGCGATATATCTAACTTTGTCAAAATTGGAAGAATGGGTAAATAGAAACAAAAGGATAGTAAACACCGAAAAAACTTTCTAGCAAACGTTCTCTATGCCAAATACTCGCAGGTCTTACCAGCTCAAATACGCAACTGCGGGTTTAAAGGAGGAGAATCTCCCGACCTACTTAGGTGTCATTCTCTACCGGATACTTTCCTGCAGTGCTCATATTGAGAATGTTGTCAAAGAAAAACGTATGTACGCCCAGTTATGGAGTGCGGCAGTAAAATCATGCTGCTGACAAGCAACTCTAATCTAAATCGTTTCAACGTTGTTCACAACACCGCACTTGGGATTATAACAGGAGCTGCTAGGTCCACATCGATACCTGCCATGGACCTCCAAGCTGGAGTGGATCCTCGCACGTCCGTAAGGATAGAGCACTCTTAAAGATCTGGAAGAGAAACCACCGCACCAACAGTGCATACTGGGACAATTATAGGTCAGCCTTTAAGAGGATAAAGACGCAAGCAACCCCAATGACTAGATCGAAGGAATTGACTTAAAGTATGGCATTGATCTAGGAGATCCAGAGTCCCTGCCGACATCCACAAGAACGAACCTCTCTCTCTCTTTTTCTCTTTTTCTGAGATTTGGTTTAAGATTCCTGGCTTGAATTCTAGCAAAAGAGATGCTCTTGACGCTTCCGTGGTGCCCCTGTCAACACCTATGCCCTGATTGATAACACAAACCAGCTCTGGCTAAGTGGTCATTACAAGGAAGTGCCAAAAGGGAAGAGATGGGCAAGGCCCTCCTTCACTGGATAGAAGTAGCTACAGAAGATCAGTCTGCTCGGCACTCTCCTTATAAGGCTCACTCTCCGAGGACAGAGCTGTGGAAGTCTGCTGGATCGCCAGGCGTCAGATGGCAGAAGTATCTAGGACAGGCGTTGGCTAAAGTAAAATAAAGGACTACAAGTCTAAGGCTAACGGTCTAAAATTTTTATCTGCGTTGCTTTGTGCCAAAGGCAATCTATCATGGATATGCAGACATGCGTTTTGACAATCAAACCATCTTGAGAACTTTGGAAACTTCCAAGACTATTATAGTAGAATTGAAGGTCGGCTTCTCATTTTCTCAGACTGGTGTGGGTACCATATCACTATGGGCACCAGGCCAATAGATGGTTTTCCACCGCTGAGTTACAAGTTTAGAGCAAAACCTACTACAACTGCTTTACACTTTACGGTAAAAATACTGACGATAGAGACGCATGAAACAATTTGGGATTCAATTCGTCTTTTCGTCAAGATCATTATCTTGAAAATCAAATGCTTCGATTTTTTTAGATTTGAAACATCCCTAAATAAAGTTGTTGGGAAAATCATGTTCGTCTGATAACAGCACATGGTTTTTTTAGTGATAGCATATAATTAACCTACACTAGCTGCCAAATTTCGTTGCGACTAGATTTCTTTTAATCTTAATGTCGCTGTTTTTGGTGTCTATTATCCTAGATTTGCGTCAAGATAGCACTTTTATCTTTTTAGAGAAAGTATCTAATAGTACTTCAGTCAAACATATTTGTCATCTTTCTTCACATCCTAGCTCACGTAAATGGAAACTTTAAAAGAGGGTTTGCAAGCCAACGTATCTATTATATAAACTGGAGACCGAGCAGATTGCCCTGAAAATAAGATGACAACACAGAATCCGCAGATTAGCTCACATGTTCCCTGCGTAAAATCTTAAAGATTGGAAAACTAAACTTTTCAACCTTTTGTAGAAAAAACTAATACGATGTGTACCTAAAAGACGCTTATTTGAGAAAGAAATTGGTCACAAGAATGTGACAACATTGAAAATTAATAATAATAATAATCTTCATACTTAAAGGCTTAAATAAAAAAATTTCAGATAAGAACTCGACAAAAATACACTGCTCTACTTCATTGGCTACATTTCTAAGTTATTATGACTTAATGAGGGAAATTCTTAAAATTTTTATTGTCGCTGCTCAGAATACGATAGAAGAAAACAGAATCAAGATTAACCTCATTAACATTAATCCATCATAAAGACCTTTTTAAAAGGATTTCCTTTTTTTACTGACAAAGCAAGAGCTTCCGCGGCGTACTTACGCAAAAACATCGTTCTGGTTATTATTCTCGTTATATCAGAAAAATTATATCTTACCTAC
>VTPC01088912.1:0-22307 GCA_011009095.1 Ignelater luminosus
GCATTTCACAATCTACGGGTATCCTAACTAAATATGTTCCTAATAATGGTACATTTCTAACATTCTTATCGGTTTTACAATATAACTTTCCTACTAATTCTTCTACTGCTACAATGATCCATAAATCATTATCTATTTTCTGAACTTTACTAGTTTCTAACAAAAATAACTTGGATTTACAAGCATTAGTTTTCCTTTGAGGAATATTAATTTAAACTTTTCCCAAAGTGCAAATAATTCCCTTGTTTCTTCACAGTTTAAGTGTCCTTATCTAAATTCCTTATCCAAATCAATTGATTTTTTAGCGTTTTCTATTTTGCTTTTAGTTTTAGAATCTAAAAAAGTCCCCATTTTGCTTTTATTTTCTACTGTTGTAATTCCCTTATCATTGTGAACATAAATAACCGTCAACCTAACTTCAGTTTGATTTCAATCATCTGTTGTAGTTGTAATTTGGGCCAAACCATCATGAAAAAGTGCAGCTTCTACTCCCGATAGGAAATTTGGGGGTAATTCTGAAATAAAATTATTTTCGTAATATCTATCACTAAAAATTTTAAAAACACAAAACGGAAAAAGTAATTCACTATCTGTTTAATGATCCCGAGTCCGGCCCTGGTTCTAGTTGTAGTGGCAATACTGACCATGGCGAGTCAGCAGCAGCCAAGGGCTGAAGACATCCGTCCAGCACAAACATTCATTCTGGTTATTTTCAATATTATTTTATGTAAATACTTTCAATAAATCTTCATGAAAATTACAAAACATAAAGTTGGTCTTTCAAACCGACTGGTGATGACAACGAGAAAAGTGAATTAAGTAAATTATTAAAGAAACAGAAGGGCAACGGAAGCAGACAGATAAAGCACCACGTGGTCGTTCAAGCAAGGCATCTAGACACGTTGTTTAATACAAAAAACACTGAGTGGTGAGTCAAATCCTTCAGAGTTTCTTTTTCTTTATATTTATTTAACAGTTTACAACGAGCTACAATTTATGTGAGACCATATGTAAATAAATAATTTATTGATTCAATAAATTAATACGTAGAAATCAATATCTCAGTGCTAATTTCCGTATTATCATTTTTTATAGTTCAAAATGCCATACAACAAACAAATAACTAAAAAGAAAATTGTTACAACAACCTACCATAATAAAAGCAACTTAAAAAAATTTAAAAACATTCGTGGAAAATTTTAATTTTCAAGTATTAAATACTATTGGCCTTAGTCGATTAAGGGTTCGTAAAGACAAATTAAATAGCCTTTGGGATAGTTATGAGGAATATCAAACCGAATTAGAATTAACTGAACCTGAGGAATATGCTGAAGATCGCGAGAAATTTGAGCAGTTTTGATACACAAGGGCTTTATGACTCTTACTTGACTAATAATGCTGTCAGTAATCGAAATTGTAACACCCCTAGTAGAAGTAGTGAAACATCTGTCTCGGAAACAAAACATGTGAAGCTACCAGAATTTAAATTGACCAAGGTTTGCGGGTATATTTCAGAATGGATAGATTTTAGAGATACGAGGGTGGTCTAAAAAGTTTCCGACCTCAACGTGAAGATGGCAGCACTCGTAAATAAAAGCTACTGAATTTCGTTGTTCATCTATTAAGAGTTACTCACCAAAGTTTCAGCCATTTTGGACGCGCAGTTTTTATGTAACAGTCGTTTGAGTGAGTTGATGTGAGTTTTTTTGTGAAAATGGACAAAATCGAGTATCAAGCTGTCATTAAATATTTGTTTTTGAAAGGCAATACGCCTTCGCAAATAAAAGATGAGTTGGATTCTGTGTATGGGGACTCTGCACCATCATTAACCACAGTGAAATTTTGGGCTGCTGAATTTAAACGTGACCGTAAGAGCTTGAAAGACGATGAAGGTTCGGGACGTCCAAAAACTGCAACTACCGACGAAAACATCGATAAAGTTCACCAAATGGTGCTAGACAGCCGCCGAATTAAAGTGACAGAGATAGCAGAGGTTATGTACATATCAAAAGAACGTGTCTGTCACATATTAAATCAACATTTAGGCATGAGAAAGCTGTCCGCGCGTTGGGTGCCGCGTTTGCTCACGTTAGACCAAAAACGTGTTCGAATGAATATTTCCAACGCTCTTTTGGCGCAGTTTAGGCGAAATAAATCCCAGTTTTGGCGACGATTAATTACTGTAGATGAAACTTGGATACACCATTATACGCCCGAAACAAAAATACAGTCCAAACAGTGGACTGCAAAGGGGGAACCGGCTCCAAAAAAAGCAAAAGCTGTTTTTTCGGCTGGGAAAGTGATGGCGACTGTTTTTTGGGATAGTCATGGAGTTATTTTAATCGATTATCTTCAAAAAGGAAAAACCATTGCAGGAGCATACTATGCGTCATTACTTGACAAGCTGAAGGCAGGACTTGCAAAAAACGGCCACATTTGCAGAAAAAGAAAATCCTGTTTCACCAAGACACTCACACCTCAGCGGTTGCCATGACGAAAATCCACGAATTACGGTTTGAACTGCTTGACCATCCGCCTTACTCACCAGATCTAGCCCCAAGCCACTTCTTTTTGTTCCCTCATCTAAAAATTGCGCTCGGAGGACAAAGATTTTCGTCAAATGAAGAGGCAGTCACCTTCGTGAACAATTATTTTGCAGAGAAAAATTCCGAGTACTATTTGGACGGGTTACAGAGATGGGAGCATCGCTGGGAGGAGTGTGAAGAGTTACAAGGAGACTATGTTGAAAAATAAAAAAAAATTTTTAGAAAAAATGTCTTGTATCTTTGTTAGGTCGGAACCTTTTCAAACCACCCTCGTATGTTTAAATCTTGTATAGGTGCAGACGTGTAAAAATTGTATTGTTTTAAATTATTGCTGTCTGGCGAGGCTGGTACAATAATTTCTGCTTTAAGAAACGAATCCCATAAGCTATTCAACAGCCTGGACGTTACTTGAAGATAGGTACGATGATAAATATTTAATAATTAATACTCATATTAATGCCATTTTAAATACACAAGGTTTTTCAAAATTTTCTAGCACAGTTTTAAGGTTTCTTAAAAAGTATGTTACTAAACGTAAACGATTGAGATTTTATAAAGAATTGATTTTAATACTAAGAGGGAATGGGAGATGAAGATTAACAAAAACGAGTTGCTTTAGGTCAAGAATTAACATTTAGTTATTAATGGAATTATGCTCCTACTGACTCTAATCCAGGAGATCTGTACACCAGTGAGACCTTGTTAGCAGCACTAAAAAAGTTTACAAGTCGCAGAGGTATAGGTTAGCACATCTACAGCAATAACGCAACAACATTCAAGGGTGCTTCAACTGAACTAAATAAACTCAGAGATTTCTTGCGCGAAAAAAGGAACATTATAACAAATAGTTTGGCAAGTAATAGATCACAATTTCACTTTATACCTCCGTATTCGCTACACTTTGGAGGCATATGAGAGGCAGGTGTAAAATTAATTAAATTCCATATGAAAGGAATTATAGGGGAGACTAAATTGACATACGAGGAAATGGCTACGATTCTCGGACAAATTGAAGCCTGTTTGAATTCTCGGCCTCTCATTGCTTTACCTTCTGATACAGATCCCTATCCTGTACTTACACCCTCTCATTTTTTTGTTGGTGAACCACATACATCATCACTTGATGTAACTCATCAAAGTATAAACAGACTTATACGGTGGCAAATGGTACAAAAACTCAGCCAAGACATTTGGAAAAAATGGTCAGAGGACCATTTGCATAACCTACAACAAAAAACAAAATGGAATGAGAGATGTCACAGTCAAAAATGAATCTGCGCTCTCGAATTGGACGTTAGTAAGAGTTGTAGAATTACATCCAGGTCAACATGGTTTGGTGCGTGTTTTATCCGTCAGACATGCTAATGGAGAGGTTCACAAATGACACGTTAATAGGTGGTGCAAACTGCCCACCCATGAGGAAGACACGGTTTCGTGGCCTCTGGATATTTAATGTTCCTAAGTCTGGTTGGAACTAACCACCATACTACGCTCTCTCTCGAACAGCAGCAGCCAAGGGGTGAAGACGTCCGCTGAGCACAAACATTTATTTTCATTATTTTCAATATTATTTTATGTAAATACTTTCAATAAATCTTCATGAAAATTACAAAACACTATCTAATAATTCTTAAGAGGCATGTAACTTTTGTAAAATATCCATTCCTATTATCCCGTCAAAATAGTTATGGCTGTGAAATATTCTAAAAGGTAAGCATACAGAAAAATTATAAATTTCAAAGATCGGTACAAATATCGTTTGCTGTATGGTATTTTGACCGTTGTCTGATTTTAAAACAGAATTTTAATTTATAATTTCACAAAGGTCAGTGTTAACATTTTCGTTAACAGATTTCGGGTTTAAAATTGAACAGCAAGCCGAGAATTTATCAGTATTTTAAGATTTGGATTTTCTAAGATACTACGAGGTAAAGCCGTATGTATTAAGAATAAGAAAACGGAGTATAACCTAGGGAACACCAAACTGACATTTTTTTATTTGTTATTATTTGAGCTGTCGCCAGTAGTGTATTTTTTAAAGTTTAATTTCCTGGAACCTAGTTTATTATTTGTTTGAAGTAGTGAAAAAATAGAGTTAACCAGAGAGCATTTGCGACTAATAATTTACTAAGATTGTAAAAAAGGATTAAGTGCTTATGAGTGTAAAGAAAGTTCAGATTTAGCATTCTAAGAACAGCCTTCTTTTTTGGCTACAATTTACCGCTAGTTTAAGGAATTTGAACATGAAAGACTTTTTGTCAAACATTAAAAAGAGGCAGGACGTACTCCAACAGCTGTTACTGAAGAAAACATTGTAGTTTTCTTTAGGAGTACGAGTCTGAATAATTGTTCGATATAGCTACTCCTACGAAAACGGCGTTTTGAGAGCAAGTTTTTGATATCAGCAGGTAGAGAATTACTCACAGAACACAACTAGTGTTTTCTTTTAACACATCTCAGGTTATGTTGCACGATAGAAACAATGAAGTTGGCAATTAAATTAGCTACTGCACACACTACGAACCCCCCTGCTGCAACGTCACCCACGTATAAGAAGGATATTAGGTTAAAAGCCGTAAAACATTTGAAGACGCAAGTGGATAAAGGATTCATGTAACATTTTTTAAAAAATTGAGATTTTTTGGTAAATAAAGTTACGGGATGATAAAAGATCTATGTTAATCTAATTTTAACAAAACTTAATGGATAAAAGATTTATGTACGCTTGATTTCTGATCATAGATCCCTTATTCACTAACATTTCAAATTATTGCTACATGAATCTTTTATCCATTGTAAATTAGTTAGAAACCTGTAAGAATATTAACAAAACGAACATAGCACCACAATGTTAGGTTAGAAATGTATTAGTACTGATGGTTTTGTGCTCTACATTTTTATAGTTTCTACGCGATAGAAGACTTAAATGTGTGCAGTGCAAGTAAAAAATAGTGCTAATATGTCGGCAAGAAGCATGCTAATTTTAAAACTTGCAAGAGAACAGACTAATAAGGGTAAGTATAAAAGTTATAGCTGCTTTTATTTAAAATATAACATAAAAAATATTATTGCCTTTTATTCACGTTTAAGTTTCGCGGTGGTTTTTCACCGTTTAGTACAAAAAGCAAAATGATAAATTTATCTTAAACTTGCAAACAAGTAGTTTCTTTCAACAGTGTCTTTCTTTCGTTTTTAGGTCCCAATAGTTCAAATGACAGCAGGAGCCCAGCCAAGAGTGACAATAATAATTCTCTAGAAAGGTTCATTAGCAAAGTTAATACTACCCCTGTAAAACAAAGTTCCTATGGTAAGTTGCGATAGTTGAAATGAAAACTTGATGAGGTACATATTTTGTTATTGTTGTTTTAGACGGCTCAGATGAGACTTCTGACAATACTGATTCTGATTATGCAGAGCAATTAAAATCTAGAAAACGACCCCTATCTCAAAAGTCAAATATTCTAGGGGCTAGTTTATCAAATAAAAAGAAAATAAATAATGACCTGGAAAACTTCGAAGACCAGGTAGCTTTACAAACGCCGGGAAATAATGCAAAAGGAAGTATGATAATAAGTAAAAAGGATAATACAATTAATCCTGTAAAACAGGCAGATTTAGGTAAGTTTTGCTGGTCCAATTGAAAACTTGAAGAGGTTTTTATTTTGTTTCTTTTTAGATTGGTCTGACAACGGTTCTTCAGGTGATTAAGTACCAGATACTTCAGATGAGACCTTTGACGACAGCGACTTGGACTATTCAAAGGAACTGAAATCCAGAAAAGGATTCCTATCAACAAAGTCAAAAAAGATCATTCATAATGACGTTGAAAACATCGAAGACCAGATAAAGACTTTAAAAACGCTGGAAAATAAAGATAAAGAAAGTAAAATAATCAATAGTGACGATGTAAATAAACCGATTACTAAAAATAATAATGCATTGATCGAAAAAGTTCAAAAGAAGATATTCCAGCTGCCTGAAAAAACATCTAGGAAGCGACAAAAGAACTTAGACAACTGGAAAAGATACAAAGCAGCAAAGGCTAGACAAAAAGGAGAAAGCTATATTAACCAAAAAGGAAAGCTAGTTCCGTCAAAAAAAGTTGAACTAGGTTTCTTATGCCAAAAAGAAAAATGCACTCTCAACTGCAACGAAAATTTTGACGAAGAAGCAAGAACAACAATATTTAAAAGATTTTACCAGCTAGATCAAAACTCAAAAAATTCACTTTTCTTTAAAAGCATTTACATTCAACCTGTCCAACGTCATCGAAAAAACATTAAAAAACCAAAATCATTTTCGTTTAAGTATACAGTTACATACAATCAAAAAGTTTTGAAAGTTTGTAAAACTGCAATATTTTCACTTTACCAAATTACCTTTAAAAAAATTCAGCTCATTTAGAATAAACTTAAAAGTGGTTTATCGGCACCATCCCCTGATAAGCGAGGTGTTCACCAGAACAGGCCACACAAAATTTCAAATGAAGTGATAAACTGTGTTGTCACTCACATTGAAACGTTTCCTGCAGACCAATCTCATTATTCAAGGAATAGAAATTTAAACAAAAAGTACTTATCTTTTTTTCTAAACTTAACAAAAATGTACAATTTATATATTGATTGGTGCAAGGAGCAAAACCTTCCAGAAAACAATGTAGTTACAACAATATTTTTTTAACCCGTTTTAATCTGTCCGTCGGGCAACCTAAAAGCGATACCTTCAGTACTTGTAATGCTGGTTTAGATGATATTAAGCATAAAGAGAACTACAAGTATGCATTTGAACAACAAAGAAGAGCTAGAAGCTTTGTTCAAACAAACGATAATACAGCTTATCTCACAATGGATTTACAACAGACATTGCCATTGCCAAACTTGTCTACGTCCAAAGCGTTCTTTTTGAGGCAACTCTGGTTGTATAACTTCGGTATACACACAGTATCAAAATCTGGGGATCAAGCATTTCTTTTACATGGACGGAAAACATTGCCACGAAAGATAGCTTAGAGATTGGTAGCTGCCTTCGTACATTCATTCAGCTATTTAGTGCTGCTAGACAAAACAGTATTAAACATCTCATCATATGGTCAGATTCCTGCAGTGGACAAAACTGATCACACTTTATCAGTATTTCATTTTTAAAGAATATTTGCAAACTATCGATCATAAATTTCCAGAAGTAGGCCATTCATATATGGACTCGGATAGAGACTTTGGCCGTATTGAAAAAGTATTACGAAAGTATGAAAATATTTATACCCGTGAAACGTATAGAACAATCATAAAATCTGCTAGTGTCAAAAACTCCGTAGTATTTAATATGAAACATCATTTTAAGAATATTGATGAGATATCCGAAAAACTTCATTTGATTAACAGGAAAAAAAATATTCTACATGAATCAGTGCCTTTTCGAGATGGTATCAAATTGGTCGGTGTTACTGAATATGGATCATATTCGTATAAAAATACTTTAGATGAACACACACCTTTTTTACAGGTAAATATTTTGAAATCTGGATGCCAAAAAGTTGCATCAGAGAATTACACTCTAGCCCATATTAAAGAAAAGAAAAATAAGATATGTGATGAAAAGCTTTCCAATTTACAAGATCAAATAGTCTACGTTGACGAAGAGTTCAAATATTTTTATGAAAACATTATTTCCGAAAATAAAAACTTTCAACCAAAAACCGGAAAACCTACAAGGAAGACTACATAAAGCCCAAAATAATTTATGAAAACGAGACATAAATCCTTATTTCATTTATTGTCAATTCTAATATGTTTAATTTTCTTAGTTGATAAAGGATAGATGTGACTTTTTTTTACTTCTGTTCCAAAGTTGGTTTTGATTTTCTTTTTCTCATATGTTACTAAATTTCTATAATAAAAGTCTATTAAACCCCACTTAATTTGTTTTATTTCTTTGTAACACAAAAAAGTACTGTTTAAAAAACTTTAGAGGCTGTTTTCTCAAAATAAACTATTTGTGACATGAATCCTTCATCCACTTGCGTCTTCATTTATTTTTTACAGAACTCTACCCCAATCTTGTGGGGGGACCGAAGCGAGAAGGTGGTTAGGTTAGAGGCAGTAAAACATTCATTTTATAAAAAGAATTTTACCCCATCCTTGTGGGGGGCCGAATTGAATGTATGAATTCATTCATGCTTGCGCGGGGTCAATGTTCTTCAGGTGATTTAGGAAATATAGGGTTGTGGTGCCGTCGGTTGGTACACCGTCGAGCAGTAGTAAGAACGTAGCCGCGATATTATGGTGTCATGGCGGTCGGTGTGCTGGTAAAGTGTTAAATTCGTCGATTTTCAAAGTTGTTTTTAAAAAGTTCTAAGTGTTTGGCGTCAGAGAGGCTTTCCGCTGGTGCCTTTTGATTTTCTGAATGGATATACATGCATTAGTGAGGTTGAATATTTACTGTAAAACTTAAATCTTAGGTGTAGCTATATCGAACTGTTACCCGGGTGTGGCCAGTGCGATTAAGCTAAATGGACAGAAAAAAATTACAGCTAAATGGTACACTGAAATTGTTTACCAGAAGTATTCGGCAAACTACCTAAGGGAATCATGCTGCATCACGACAACGCGTCGTCCCTTGTGGGAAACGTACTTTTCCAGTTTTTGGCTGGAATGAAGATAAAAGTAGTAGAACACTACCATATTCACCTGATTTGGCAATGCACGAGTTTTGTCTATTTTCTGACTAAAAAAAGAAAATTTGCGAGGTAAAAGATTCCTGTCTAAAGAAATGATTGGTGATGACGTATACAATTATTTTGTAAGTATCCTGAAAAAGGAGTGGCTGGGAGCTTTTAAAAGTAGAAGGAAAAGATGGTTAAGTGCATTATTGTCAAAGGGAATTACTCTGAACATATTTAAGATAAAATTTACAAAATTTAACAACGCTTTTTATTCACAATAATTTTAGCTTTACCCTTGTATAAAATAATATATTTTGTTCTTCGAATCTATTTAATTCTAGGTGTTAATTGACGGAGGCCCTGGTTCTCGAAAACTTTTGTTTTCTTTATCTTCTTCAGGTTTATCATTTGCATAGTATTCGTACCCGTTTTCAGGCTCTAAATTTACTTCGAACAGTTCTTGACTTGTAAAGCTAGGTTTTTATTGGGTCACAAAATGATTCTTAAAAAGGTTTTTTGTGCTTGTAAACTTTTGTTTCTTAAAGTGCTTGTGCACACTGACAACAGGGTTTTAGTCCAAGAGCTCATGACCCATTTTTCGTGAAGTATTTGATTTAGGTAGAATTTTTACATAGTGATATCAATAGGATAGATGAGCAGGTAATCGACTGTTGGGCTGACCTACCTGGGTACGGCAGGTATTGCGCATATAAGAAAGGTGCACGAAAATTTGTGCCAAAGAAAGTTTTTGAATCAGAAGCCAACAAAGACGATTTGGCAGTTAAGTTGGTTTAGAATAAAAAAAGTAGATGAAGCAGATACTTTTGGATGGGTTAACATTGAATCAAAGTACCACTAAATCAAATACTTTGTGAAATATGAAAATGAAAAGTTTTTTTGGGTTACAAAAACCTGTCTGTTTATTGGAAAATGCTGTTTAACTGGCCGGCTTTCTCTGCTAATTGGTTGACTTGGAAAAGCTATGACCGGTTGTAAACTAGTAGTTTGAAAATTTGAATTTAAGCAGGTACCGCAATAAATTTGGGTTTTTGAAGAGTTTTTTGTTTATTTAAAATTCTGTTTCGTTAGGACTCAAAATAATCTGGATATGCATCCTCTATTTGCGACGTAAATTCATTAGCTTCATGTAGTGTACGTGGATTTCTACTTTGAACGTTAATGCCTAGTATCGGTTCTAAATTGCTAACGAAATGTTTAATAAATAATCTCATTTAAAATTGTTTATCTTGGTCGTCTACTTTGGTACAAGGGACTCCAAAGTTTCAGGATCTTCATTATAATACTCTAAACATTTACGAGTGTTTTGTTTAGTTAACTGAGAGCTGTAAAAGAGTTTTTAAATCTCTTTTATCTTCAAAATGTTTAATTAACAATTTTTTCAATTCATCCCAAGTATCAGCTGAATAGCACAAAATTTTATTTGAGTAACTATCATTAATCCTCGTCATTATAAAATATAAAATTTATATATTTTGGTTACAATTTATGTTGGCTGGAGCATTATTTATAATAAAGGTTATAATATGTTTGCAATGTCTTCAAAATCTAGACGAAGTTTCCCCAGTGGATAGAAAAATTAGGACCGTTGGTTTAGAATCGAAATTTAAAATTACGCGAGCTTGAGCTCCTGCTAGTTGTTGCTGATTTTGCCTTTTGCCCTGATCTGCCATTGCTAAATTATTAAATTGGGAGGTGAATTCCTCGATTGTAATGTACTGAATCGTCATATAATATTACAAAAAGAATCTTACCGCGTTTAATATCTCGAAAACAGAAACTTCTGCTTTCAATTGTCTTCTCCTGACAGCTTTACCACACGCGGACTGAAGAAAGCTGACGGAATAAGCTGTTGAAGCGGGTATATTGTGGTTGTAAGGTGCTCCGTTCACCGAACTTCCACTTGAAATTAATTAATATCACTCCGTTTTTTTTTTATTATTGCTTTATGTTAATTAAACGTGATTAAAAACTTTTCCACCGAATATCTCTAAATACGTTGGGTTTTTTAGTGAACTAAGTATTTCTCCATTGTACAACAATGTTACAATAAAAAGTTGTTATTCCTTAAAGCTCTTTTATATGCCTGCAGTATTCTTTAACGGCTTTAAAAAATTATTTGCAAAAATATCTTGAGTTTTGAAGAAATTTCTAGTAAGGAAAATATTGTCACAGAGTGTCTGAAAGCTTTCTCTATTAAAGTATTTTTAAAAATATGAATTAAAATTGATTGGAAATAGAAAATAAGTTTAATACGAAAAAAAAACAAAAAATTCTAAAAACCTTACCATATACGGAAACAACCACCAAACAACTGCCTGCATAGAACTAACACTTCGTAATGGAAAATATTGCAATACTGAGTTGTCGCCTTGTTAATAACTAACAAAGTTAATAATAGCTTTTGAAGGATAATGCATGTTCTCGTCTTTTCATTTCAAATATTTATATCATTTTGCATAGCGCAGACCTATAATTATGAATAAATCTTTAAGGGGGTCAATTACAAACAACGGAAATATAATTATATTGGAAATGGAGGTATAATTAAGTTATTTTATTATAACAAAAAGAGAATGTCTCACCCTTTGATACTTAATTTTAAAATTCATAATCATATTTGCCTTCCCATTTTTGATATATTATTAAAGACAATTTTTCTCGACTTCTACAGATCAACAGAAAAGCAGAATTACTTACCATCCACCTTGGTAGCGGTGGTCCTGCCGAAAAGACCAACAGTTAATTAGGTGTAAGACCTTTTTAACTGCTTTTTACAACTTCTTAAAGTCGTTCTTGTTTTATTTTATATTTAGTTAGCTTAATTCTTAGTTCTTCTTTTATTTCTTGATAAATTGTCTAATAAAATTTGCGCACCTCTAAAAAATCAATAATTACTTTAATTTTCCTTTAAATACTGTTTCCAAACAAAATTTCCACTTGGTATAATTTTCATTTATAATCTGCTAACTAAAAGCTTTATACCCAAGGTCAACTGAACATGCATGCATAATTCAATCAGTCTTCAACCTCAGGGAAATAATACAAACATATTTAATTTAAGTGAAAGGGTCAAGGTGTTTTTCTAAGAAAATACAGTTATGGAATAATAAAATAAAAGAAAGCTGCTTTAAGATGTTTCCCAGAATGTGTGAATTTATCCAGAGTTACCCGCCGGAAGACAATCATAAAGAAGTGTTGCTAAAGACAGTGGAGGGCCATTTAGAGAACTTGAACACTAATTTCCGCAAGTACTTTTTGCTGAGGAACACATTAAATTATGGTATGTGAGTAGAACTGGGTATTAAATTCAGTTGATAGCACACCTACCGGTCTATTACTGCAGGAAGAAGAACAACTCGTAGATCTTTCTTTGAGTAGCTCAGAAAAATCAAATTTTGCTATTAAGGCTTTAAAAAATTTCTGGACTGAATTATCTTGCAATTATTCTTCGAAGACTCTTACCTTTTCCCCCTTCTTGCCCATGGGAAATTGAATTTTTTCTGATGTAGCTGCTTTAAAATCTAAATATAGAAACAACATTAGCATTGCCGACACCTTCCATTGTTGCAGACCATCTAGATTCTCATAAACTGCCGCTTTAGGAAATTTTATAGATTTTGACACCAACAGGATTGAGAACAACTGCAACTTTATCCATGCTTCCCTAAAATTGATGTCTTAAGCACTTCTCGTAGGGATAAAATGCAGATATCTGGGAAAACAAGATTTTTATTATGTTGTTTAACATGACAAATAGTCCTCATTACCAAATCTTCATACTTCACTTTAATTTTCAGAAACCTAAAACTTGAAGCTGCTGGAATACAGTAACTTTTTAAGCAATGTTTTTCAGCGCTCTTCAGTGCTTTTTCCTAAAACTACAAACGCATCACAGCTTTATAAAATTCTTTCTTATATAATTCTCTACAATTTGCCACCTACCAAATAAAATCGGCTAAGTAGTTACAAAGCTACACACAACACCGCATCTGAGATACCTGGGCTTTTAGTATGTTATTTGGAGTAACAAATACTATCTGGGAACAGATTTTCAGTTTTACCTTATTTGTTGTTAATTAATAGTTCAGGCAAATTAGGCAAAAAAAGGCAAAGTTCTGAAATGAATCACGTTCTTTTGAAATTTGGCACAGTTGTTTCCTGAGATGTCCTGATGCACATATCAAAAATCCCCGCTGGTGGGGGGTGAGCGGGGGAATGGGGAGCCGTTCAAAGTGCATTCTTTTCAATTTTTCTTAAATATCTCGGAATCTATTGACTTACGGTGACTATAAAACATTAAAGTAGACAAAATTTCCTACAAGAAAGGTCCTATGCATGTTTTTTATAGGATTGATAGATTAGGAGTTATGGTGGGAAAAAGATATGAAAATAATGTTGAAAATCGAAATTTCGCCTGATAAGTTTTATTTTTACAGAGAATCTTGATGAAAGGCTGATAACATAAAAATTTTGTATTAATAATACTAATAATTTAATATAAAGTTCAATTACCGATTTAGAACTGTTAAATGGTCTTCTATACTTCTTCATCTTCCACAGTGTCAAATGAGTCGTCTTCATGCTGTTCGACAAGGTCCACGGAAGCATTGTTGGTGCACTCCTTGACAACCAGTTCTGCTTTCTGGCATTCAGATTTGGTTGAGCAGCCAGTTACACATCTGGAGAAAATTGTACTAAGTACTGAATCCGGTGTAGGAGGATCTGTATTTATTACCGGTTCAAGGTTTTCATCTATTCCTATTTTCCATTCCCAATTCTATGGAGGCAAGTTGTTGCTCAGTCATCTCTGCACTCTAAAAGAATGTAGCTTTGCAGTAGTTGTAGTTGGAGAGAGGGACAACAGGTGAGGCTTAAGCTTAAACGGTTAATCTCAGAAAAAGAAGTATACTTTTGAAACTTAAACTATAGTACATTTGCAGTAATTTGAGCACTACACGAGCTCTGTACCATAAATAGTCACTGAAATATACCTTTTAAAAACAAAAACGTTTTTTTTTCAAAAATTGCAGTCATACAAATCTTGGTTTTCTAGTTGGTCACAAATTTACTTAATTTCACTAGATGGGACTACTTCCTCTTCAATCTTGTCAAAGTCGACTTCTGGCGCATACTCGCAAGATTGCCTCAAGGAAAACATTTGCTAGGAAGAGCAATTAAATCCCGCTTTCCAGCAACCGCAAACACTCTTCCATCCTTTCTTGCAGTTGGAAGTAATGATTTTAAGAAGTCATTCAGAAGCTTCATCTTCATGATGATGAAAACCCAGCCTCATTCGACCGGATTCTTCTCACAACTTTACCACTTCTGTATCTGATGGTAACGTCTAAGAGAGTAAAGCCGCGCTGCATCTATGGTCCGGGGTAGGCGAGCTAGACTGAAATTTGCTTTTGTAAAAAGGTCATAGGGATCGCCTTCATATAGGTGAATCATAAAAATGTCAACTGCCTTGGCAAGTTGGTTAGTGGCAGTTTCAGGGTCTAAAAGTATTCCTAGTTTTTTCTCAAGGTGTGGATTCTTTTCAATGATAGAACAAAATTTTGTCTTCTATTGCCTAAGTAGTGCAAACAGTGTCACATCCACTGGATGTGTGAATCACGTCAAAAGAACCAACAAATCATACCGATAGCGCTAGAAGGCCAGGTGTTCCTCTTCCCCTCCGTGCATTTCTTTCTCTTCTGTCACTTCAACCCTCCTTACTACTTCCTAACGTTTTTACACAGTTTTACATTTCAATTTCCATTTTTAATGATATAAAAAAGGTTAGAAAAATTTGTAATAATAAAAATATTTAGGAACTCTCTATTTGCTATTTTTTGTAAACAAGCCTGTGACTTTGACCGACTGTATCTTTTCAACCATTCATTACACAAACATGAAATTGTGCTTATTATATGTTCGGTCTTGTTATTTCGTTTCTATAAATCGTTTCAATCCAAACTGATCTCATTGCACCCGCCTGTTAGTTGTTTGTTATGTGTATATAAACGGCTAGTATTGATATTTACAGAGCCGGATATGAGCCGATTGGGCTGACTCGTTCCAATGGAATTCCGGTTTCGAACGCCAAGCGAGGCAGTCGACCCCAAGGTCTGAGAACGAGCGTGGCGCACCGGCGCTAAAAAGTACGGGAACATCCAACAGTGCGGTGGTCGGGCGGCTACCGCACTCCACCACCACTACCAACGAAGCAGCTTAAGGCCGTACTACCGCACTACTCCACATACTTCAGCCCACGGCGCGGTAGATGGGACGAAACGGCTACTCCACACCACCAATCCAAAACCTGCCTAGGGGAGTAAGCCCAGACACCACCTCATCTTAGCCTTTTCCGATCTGTCCCGGGTAGCTACCGAACAGTAATCATCACCTTCTTTTCCCACCCAAATCCCTCAACCCAAGGCTCTTCAGGATACCAACTCCACCGTTCCCGGAAACTTGCCGCCCGTCCACCACAACGTTCTCCACCAATAACCAGCCACCTATCCCTTCCATACTAATTCCTCTCTAACCACCTCCTCGGCGCAAACCGAGAGGGTGTGATTTTGAAAGAAACCGTTTTTTGCAACCAAATCCTAAAAATTACCATCTAAACAACATTCCTGCCAATCCCTGCTTCCACTTTGGTACGAAGCAACCACCAACATCGACGACGGCAACCACCAACGAAGCGGTGACCACCATCATCACCGCCGCCGACGGTGCCAGCTGTCACCTACACCACCAACAGGAGCCATCAAAAACACCATCTACTTTATGACCACCACGCAGTACGCGTTTCAAGCTATCACATTCACATTCTCTAGGCCACAAGTTTTTTATGGTCAGTCACCTTCGGTGGCATTTTGCGTTGAACAACACAATTAAATGTATAAAAAGAAAGGAAACAGCAAAAGCAAATACAAATTTGTCAGTTGCAATGGCTGCTATCTATAACTTATTGTTTTTCGGCTGTCCTAAAAGGTCCCTTCTTTGAAACGTCAACTAAATCTAATGACCACGTGTGGGCTTTTTTACACATCTTGAAACTTTAAGTTTAAATACTTAGATTTGAGAATTGAAACAGCAATTTAGTTTAGCAATGAAACTAATTGTGCGCTGTGCTGTGCTGTGCTCTGTGGTCTGTGCTACTTAAAAAAGCTTATTTGTATGCAACAAATATCGAATTTAATAAGGTATTAAAGGATAATGGTTAGCTAGTTATAGTTAATTAGCACTCTTTAAAATCTTAGGTTTTTTCAATCATGTCGGGTAGTAATTACGAAGAAAACAAATCTTTGCTTATCCTGGAAGACGTGTTACTGAATTTTAAATAACCACAATTTTGTAGTAGGCATTACTACTGTATGTATGTGATGATGCAGGTATGGAAACTAGTTTGTCTATGAATAATAGTAAACAAAAACAATCTGCCAAGATGTTGCTATCAGCCTTTGAAAGGTCTCGGCCACTAAAACAGCATTTTGTGGATTGTTAACAGTCTCCAATGTAACGGTTTTAGAGATTTTGTACGCACAAAAAAATGTTTTGTTGATGTTACAAAAATTTAGTGGAATTTTGGACAGCAAATATTTTTGCTGTAGCAACAAATTAATCTGTAGCGAACTCTAAAATAAATTTTAAATTTGTTGTATCTACGAAAGTGCTGTAGTGGCAAGAGCAGAAAATTATACAGTGTGACAAAAATATTCGCTGTTCTTGCAAAAATATTTGCTGTCCAGAATTTCACTAAAGTTTTTGTAGCACAAACAAAACTTTTTTTTCCGCGTACTAAACAAATTTTGTTTTTATTTATTAAATGCTTTGAAATTGTAAAATTTTTTATTTATTAGTGAATTTAACTTTGAAACTGAATACATGATAGGGTAAAAGTACCAATTCTCTGCTACCTAAAAGATTTTTGAAGTTCAAATTCGTTTAAATTTAAAACGAAATAGTATTTATCAATGAAACTTTCTGTATAGTTAAGCATATTTAAAAGATATACATGCTCAATTGTCAAAAGTCATTAAACATTTAGTTTTATGTGAGAAAAAAATAATTAATTAAAACCCACACTTTGGCTCTGTAATCCTCCGCTATGTACTAGAAATCCGCCGTCGAGATCCTAGTAGCCGTCCTTTAAAAAACAAATCTATAAACATTGTGTAAACGTGATGTGTGATTATTTATTAAATTATTACATACGAGTTCTTGGAAGCTTCATTCGGATCACATGTTTGGCAAGTTAAATCTGTTTTAGCGATATCTTCGTTACTCGCCATAAGCATAAAATAATTTAACAATTTTATGCCTTTCTTGCATTAGCTCATAAACGATTTATTGAAACAAAAAGAATTTATTTTAAAAAATACATGCAAATACAAAATAAGTAAATAATTAATAAACAAATGAATTTAATTGATACTTTCTACATGATACTCTTTAAAGGTTAATTTTTCACTTAAGTTGGTTGTTTGGACATGTTGACGTCTTAAAATTAGATTTTTTTTTGAAGAGAATAATAACCAAATAATGAAAAGATTGATTAATAAATGTGGGTGCTAATCAACAAAATTTTTCTTTGCCAACTTAACTTCAAATGAGATGAAGCATTAACAATGTAGTCAACAAATAAAATTATTGAATTTTAAAACGACAAGTTCCAGAATTATTTGATTAGAAGTCTAATTTTTGTTTACTTTGATTTTCAGTACATTTAATTTACACTATACTTTTATGTGTTTTTTGCCCATAATTAAGTTATTATTTCGATGAACTTTATTCGATGATAACTTTGTACATAAGCTCTTTAATTGTGAATATTTCTTTAGGTTAACAGCAATAATTTTTTTTTTTTATAACTGTGTTCTGGTTTGGCGGTAATAACCTCCTTTGCTGTGCTTAAAGCCGCTAATGAGTTTAGCTGGGTAAGACCATAAGAGGTCTTTGGAGAGTAAGTATCTTGTAAGACAAAGTTACAAAACATAAAGAAACTGCCACCTTCAGAAATACTAAATTTTTATAGATGATATTCTGCTGTATCAGCTTTATTTTTTCTCTACGCTACACTATTTTAAAGTATTAAATAATTCTATAAGTTATAAGCTAGTATCACAAAAGCATAACACTAAAATTCTAAAGTATACGAAAATGACACATAAAGGTTTATAATTAGGACATTTTAAATAGGGCGCCAAACGCAATTTAATAGAAAAACAATACTCAAGCAAGAAAGAGAATGTTGATTCCTTAAAACTACTCAAGTTTCTATCTTTGTCTCGTCTAGATAAATTGATTTGACGCAATGTGATTGTGAATTTTTTGCTTCCTGATGTAAATGTAAAATAAGGAAACATGTACTACAGAACTTTGAGAAACGTTGTTCATGTTCGTTTTTTATTTTCATATGATAAGTTTTTCTACCTAACTATTAGTTATTTAGTACTAGAGTACGTAATGTGGTTTATTCCACTTTACTTTTTACCAAAACACTACTACCGAAGACTACATAAAGAAGTAAATAGGCTAAGAAAGCCACAGCAAGGAAGAAGAAGAAAGAAAAACTTGACACTTCTGGTGAACAAAACTGATACTGGTGGTAGATTACCGCAAAGTAAATACTATTCTGTTAGGTGGTACAAACCCTTACTAGACGTAGAAGACATACAGAACCACTTGTAACTCTAAGTATTTCACTGCACTAGACTTACATTAGTGTCTGGTTATCATTAGATACCCGTTTTGACCAAGCGAGAACAGCATTTACTACTCCATTATGACGTCAAAAAGCTTTCTGGACTTAACACTGCTCCTTTGTATTGCAAGGGTTAACGAATTTTGCTTTATCTGGCTTCTAAGGATTATATTTCTTTGTTTACTTAAAAGAATATAAAAATAGTATCTAATTCAAAATCCCTCCACTGTAGCGAATAAGTAATAAATAAGTGCTTTGGCAATTATTTCCTTTTGCAGTAGGATGGTACATCTAGGTCTCTTACTTTCAAAATAATTTATAAGGCTGAATTGTTCCGTTAGTGTAAAAGCAAATAATTAAAGGTCCACATATCATTTTCTTTTAATGTCCCCATTGAAGCTTGTAATACTTAATGCTTACTAACTCAGAAATCCTTTACATTACAAGAAGATGTTAGAAAAGCAATTAACACATTGAAACCTAAATTATCTGCAGGTCCTCATAGCATACTATGCTTCATCATAAAAAGTTGTTTCGATATTTTCAAATATCCACTGATGAAAATTATTAACATGGCTATAGCGGTTGGAAAATTCCCGAGCATTTGGAAACTAACTAAAGTAGTACCTATACAGAAGAACGGCGATATTTCCAGTACTTTCAATTACCGTCCTATTTCAATTACATATATCAGCAATGGCAAAAATCTTTGAAATAGTACTCTTCAATGAAATGTCATATCGAGAAGTCAATATCTCTGTATATACCAAGATGGGTTCATAAAGAAAAAAATTAAAATTATCAATCTAGCAACATTCTTAGAATATGCATTATCTAACATCTCAGCGGGAGGGCAGTCTGCAGTGTATATGCTGACACAAGTAAAGCATTTGATTCTGTCTCATTTGACGTACCAACAAATAAGTTAGATGCATTTGGTTTCAGTGCAAACGCAATAAAACCTATACGGTGTTATTTATGTAACAAATATAATTATGTGATGCTACATGAAACGTCATCTCCCAGATTTGTTCTAACTTCGGGAGTATCCCAATCTTCATGTCTAGAACCACTTTTCTTCAAGATATTCATTAATGACTTACTGATTATAGTAAGTAAACCGCCGTGTTTGATTTAAGCTGATGATTGTAAAATTATTGTGGTGGTAAATAATGTTTTGCACTGTGTAAAATTACAGCAAGATATAAGCAGTAGCATTAGAACCACAGAAAATAATGTTTAAATATTACTTAAATCTGTCAACATTATCCGGTCGGGCATTGCCTTCAAAGTTAAGGACATTTTGAAAAAAATTAGAAATAAAGGTAAGATCATAGTTCAGGAAAAAAAATACTAACTTACATGTTCTTTTTTTTGGTTTTTTTTATTGAATACAAGGTTAAATGTTTAAAAGCAAATTATTTTAGACCATTAGTAATATTTATAAACAGATTTTTTTACTGATAAACTAGGTTTTTGTGTGAAGAGCCGTAAGTCTAAGAAACTCATGCTGAACAATTGAGCATCTTCGTTTTTACCCATTCTTAGCTGAAAGTACTTTGAAATCTGATTTATGAGCAAAGTTAGGCAACATGGAAGGCGGCGAGCGGGTGACTAGACGAATCTGTGAATACCGGTACTCTGCCTACCTTATTTTCGATACTTGTTTATTTAAAATCTAGGATTTTTTGTATTAAATATTAAGAAGGACCATTGCTTTAATTTACCAAACAAAAATTTTCACGAAGATGTCCACAAAAATGCGCAAATCTTACCTAGAATGCAACCGTTTTTCATTAATAAAAACGCACTTAGTGGCAGTCGTAGTAAATACAATCACGTAGTGGCAGTAAATAAATGCTAATAATTAACATACAACTTTTATTTACCGGAATGAATGTAACATAATCCTTAGAACGAAGGATGGTAGATAACACAAAGCTAAAAATCTTCGTTATTTATGGTGCCATAATTTATTTATAGAACAATAATTGATTCGTTGGAGGACGGCTGGAGCTGGACGTAATTAGGTATGTTTACCCTACCTTACGTCCTATTATTGGTCTGCATCACTTATTTTTTATGTATTATTATATGAAAAAGTTGAAATTTAATATTTATTATTGAAGGAACATTATAGAATTAAGTAGTTAAAGCTTTTTGTTACAAAAGTCTTGTTTTTGTTATAATTAAATGCATGATGTATGAATTCTACCAACTTAAAATATAATTAATAAACAAGAGGTTAAAAAAGCTCGCATTAGTTGTTACCTGCAATATTGTTATTTATCATGCTACAGCTATTAAAGGTTTTATCGATTTTACAAATACAATTTTTTTACTCTTCGCGCCGGTGGCAAGTAGTAGGACCGGCCCTGAATAATTACATCTTCCTCCTTCAATAAGGTTGATGGTTTCCAGTTGAAGCAGCTTTTAATTAAAGAGAACAGTTTAGTAAATTGAATGCGTACCTGTCATGCCACATGGTGTCAAAATAAAAGATGGTCTTCAAGAATCTTATTGATTTACATCAATTATTTGAAGTCATTGTACAAGCCAAAATATCTTTTTATAACATTTCTGGGACAGCTATTTTTTTGCTGGTCCGTTCGATTATTAAAGTCAAGCTGTAACCATACTTTCCTGTTGTGCATGCTTGCAGCTTCAAACAGATTAAATGGACTAATTTGTAATTTTTACAAAAAATTTTTATTTGTAGTAATAACAAAAATTAGAGTTAAAAATCCTAAAACTAATACATAATGTGATCTTCTGTGAATTCTGTCGAACTATTGATATGTTTTGGCATTGATTCTACTAAGTTCTAATTTTGACAGAGGTCTTTTCCATATAGATCACAAATCAATAAGGTTTACATGCGAAGAGTTCCCCTGTCAGTTATCTTTACGGCTAATATATCTGACAATTAATTATTTCCAGAATAATCAAGAAAAGTTTCATTTTGTAACAACAATATGCATATTTCTAACACTTTTTAATTTGTATTAATAATAATTATTGATAAGAAATAACAACATCTTAAATTACAAAATGTACTTCAAACTAGTAATAGTGCACATTATTACATATTATCAACTTATGGTGCTTTTACTGTAATTATATAATTCAAATAAAGTAATGCTGCCGCCTTAGCTTTGCAATTTGACTAGAAGTGAATACACAAATTGCCTAAATCCATTTCAGTTTTGTCTTACACCTCTCATTACAGAACATGCAGACCAGGCTAACCTTAATACCTGAAACATATAAACATTTATTTGTCGTGTTTAAGAAACGGCTGGTTACATATAAGTTTACCTTCATAACTGTTTCTGCATTAACGGTAATTAAACCACCAGCTTTTATAGTAATTCCATTTTGGGAA
>VTPC01088912.1:27184-37327 GCA_011009095.1 Ignelater luminosus
TACGAAACTGATCCCAAAAAATTTCTGGGTACATAAAACCTTTATTCACCAAAAAAATCTCAATTTTTTAAAAAATGTTACATGAATTCTTTATCCACTTGCGTCTTCAAATGTTTTACGGCTTTTAACCTAATACCCTTCTTATACGCGGGTGATGTTGCAGTAGGGGGTTGGTAGTGTGTGCAGCAGCTAATTTAGTTGCCAACTTCATTGTTTCTATCGTGCAACATAACCTCAGATGTGTTAAAAGAAAACACTAGTTGTGTTATGTGAGTAATTCTCTACCTGCTGATATCAAAAACTTGCTCTCAAAACGGCGTTTTCGTAGGAGTAGCTATATCGAACAATTGTTCAGACTCGTACTCCTAAAGAAAACTACAATGTTTTCTTCAGTAACAGCTGTTGGACGACGTCCTGCCTCTTTTTAATGTTTGACAAAAAGTCTTTCAGGTTCACATTTCTTAAACTAGCGGTAAATTGTAGCCAAAAAAGAAGGCTGTTCTTGGAATGCTAAATCTGGTCTTTCCTTACACTCATAAGCACTTAATCCTTTTTTACAATCTTAGTAAATCATTAGTCGCAAATGCTCTCTGGTTAACTCTATTTTTTCCCTACTTCAAACAAATAATAAACTAAGTTCCAGGAAATTAAGCTTTAAAAAATACACTACTGGCGACAGCTCAAATAATAACAAATAAAAAAATGTCAGCTTGGTGTTCTTTAGGTTATATTACGTTTTCTTATTCTTAATACATACGGCTTTACCTCGTAGTATCTTAGAAAATACAAATCTTAAATTACTGATAAACACTCGGCTTGCTGTTCAATTTTAAACCCGAAATCTGTTAACGAAAATGTTAACACTGACCTTTGTAAAATTATAAATTAAAATTCTGTTTTAAAATCAGACAACGGTCAAAATACCGTACAGCAAACGATATCTGTACCGATCTTTGAAATTTATAATTTTTCTTAATGCTTACCTTTTAGAATATTTCACTGCCATAACTATTTTGACGGGATAATAGGAATGGTTATTTTACAAAAGTTACATGCCTCCTAAGAATTATTAGATAGTGTTTTGTAATTTTCATGAGGATTTATTGAAAGTATTTACATAAAATAATATGGAAAATAATGAAAATAAATGTTTGTGCTCAGCGGACGTCTTCACCCCTTGGCTGCTGCTATTCGAGAGAGAGCATAGTGAGGTGGTTGGTTCCAACCAGACTTAGGAACATTAAATATCTAGAAGCCACGAAACCGTGCGTTCCTCTTGGGTGGGCAGTTTGCACCACCTATTAACGTGTCGTTTGTGAACCTCTCCATTAGCATTTCTGACGGATAAAACACGCACCAAACCATGTTGACCTGGATGTAATTCTACAACTCTTACTAACGTCCAATTCGAGAGCGCAGATTTATTTTTGACTGTGGCATCTCCAATAGATAGGTTGACACATCTCTCATTCCATTTTGTTTTTTGTTGTAGGTTATGCAAATGGTCAGAGGACCATTTTTTCCAAATGTCTTGGCTGAGTTTTTGTACCATGTGCCACCGTATAAGTCTGTTTATACTTTGATGAGTTAGATCAAGTGATGATGTATGTGGTTCACCAACAAAAAAATAAGAGGGATAGGGATCTGTATCAGAAGGTAAAGCAATGAGAGGCCGAGAATTCAAACAGGCTTCAATTTGTCCGAATTTAATTAATTTTACACCTGCCTCCCATATGCCTCCAACATGTAGCGAATACGGAGGTATAAAGTGAAATTGAGATCTATTACTTGCCAAACTATTTGTTTTAAAGTTCCTTTTTTCCCCGCAAGAAATCTCTGAGTTTATTTAGTTCAGTTGAAGCACCCTTGAATGTTGTTGCGTCATTGCTGTAGATGTGCTAACCTATACCTCTGCGACTTGTAAACTTTTTTAGTGCTGCTAATAAGGTCTCACTAGTGTATAAATCTCCTGGATTAAAGTCAGTAGGAGCATAATTCCATTAATAACTAAATGTTAATTCTTGACCTAAAGCAACTCGTTTTTGTTAATCTTCATCTCCCATTCCCTTTTAGTATTAAAATCAATTCTTTATAAAATCTCAATCGTTTACGTTTGGTAACATACTTTTTAAGAAACCTTAAAACCAATAGTATTTATTACTTGAAAATTAAAATTTTTAAATTTTTTTAAGTTGCTTTTATTGTGGTAGGTTGTTGTCACAATTTTCTTTTTAGTTATTTGTTTGTTGTATAGTATTTTGAACTATAAAAAAATGATAATACGGAAATTAGCACTGAGATATTGATTTCTACGTATTAATTTATTGAATCAATGAATTATTTATTTACATAAGTTCTCGCATAAATTGTAGCTCGTTGTAAACTCTTAAATAAATAAAAAGAAAAGGAAACTCTGAAGGATTTGACTCACCACTCAGTGTTTTTTGTATTAAACAACGTGTCTAGATGTCTTGCTGGAACGACCACGTGGTGCTTTATCTGTCTGCTTCCGTTGCCCTTCTGTTTCTTTAATAATTTACTTAATTTACTTTTCTCGTTGTCATTACCATGCGGTTTGAAGGACCAACTTTATGTTTTGTAATTTTCACGAAGATTTATTGAAAGTATTTACATAAAATAATATTGAAAATAACCAGAATGAATGTTTGTGCTAGACGGATGTCTTCAGCCCTTGGCTGCTGCTGACTCGCCATGGTCAGTGCTGCCACTACAACTAGAACCAGGGTCGGACTCGGGATCATTAAACAAATAGTGAATTACATTTTCCGTTTTGTGTTTTTAAAATTTTTAGTGATAGATATTACGAAAATAATTTTATTTCAGAATTACCTACAAATTTTCTATCGGGAGTAGAAGCTGCACTTTTTCATGATGGTTTGGCCCAAATTACAACTACAACAGATGATTGAAATCAAACTGAAGTTAGGTTGACGGTTATTTATGTTCACAATAATAAGGGAATTACAACAGTAGAAAATAAAAGCAAAATGGGGACTTTTTTCGATTCTATGGAATTTCTAAACAAAAACTAAAAGCAAAATAGAAAACGCTAAAAAATCAATTGATTTGGATAAGGAATTTAGATCAGGACACTTAAACTGTGAAGAAACAATGGAATTATTTGCACTTTGGGAAAAGTTTTAATTAATATTCCACAAATAAAAATTAATCTTTACGAATTCAATAAAACATGATTAAAACTAAAGACGAGGTCTCTATATTTACAAAATCTTAACGTTTTCCGGAGTGTCATAAAGAAGAAATACGAAATCAAATTAATAAAAGTCTCAATAAAGGTGTAATAAAATCATCCGACTCACCTTACTCTAGCCCCATATGAATAGTGCCGAAACAATTGGACGCCAGTGGCAAGAAGAAGTAGAGATTGGTGGTTGATTATCATAAAATCAATAAGCGTACCACCTATTACAAATACCCTCTTCCCAATACTGAAGAGATATTGGATAAGGTAGGAAAATTCACTCTTTCAACGACTCTAGATCTCAGTTCTGGATTTTACCAGATCGAAGTATAGGAGTCCAATCCAAAAACGGCATTGCGGTACAGAACAGGCATTATAAGAACCTTAGGATACCCTTTGGCCTGAAGAATGCCACGGCCACGTTCCAGAAGACAATGGACAACGTTTTACGGGACGTTATCGGAAAAAACTGTCTTGTCTACTTGGGCGACATCATCATCTTTAGATCAGAACTACAAAAATATCTAGAAAACCTACGGACGGTATGCAAAAAATTGAAGAAAGCCCACTTAAAGGTACAGTTGGACAAGTCTGAGTTCTTACAGAATGAAACACAGTTTTTAGGACATATCGTTTCAGCCGAAGGTATTAGAACTAATCCTAGTAAAATTGAAGCAATACAAGATTTTGAGCTACCAGAAACAGCTAAATAAATAAGATCCTTCTTGTAAATCACAGGCTATTACAGAAAATCCATCCAAAATTGTGCAAGATTAGCAAGGCCAGCCACCCAATGTTGAAAAAAGGATCAAAAATAGAATACGCCTAGTTTCATATAAACGTTTGAAGCATTAAAGCAATGCATAATTAACGAACGAATCTTTTAATATCCCGACTTTAATAAAAAAATTAGTACGACTGTTGATGCCTCAAATTTTGCGATCGGGGCCATATTTTCAATCGAAAGATCTGTTATTTAGTCATTGTTCAAATCCAAGCTTTTGAAGGTAACTCTGCTATGATGATAATGTATAATGAAATCCAACGGAAACAACTAAATCAAAAGCAAAGATTTACTAGCAAAAACTTAACGAAAATAAGACTGCAAAAATTTTTTTATATTTTAGATAACTGTTACTAGTCGTAATCGACTATCCTACAATTTATTCTAAACCCTTAAAACTAGGTACTTATATAAAATGATCCTATTGGTGAATCTTAGTCTGTAAAATTTAACACTTGAGTTGACGTGTAATACACGGTTTCACTATGCTGTGTTTTATCACGTATCACTTTCATACACTACAAGAGTTCAACTGGTTTGATCTTCTTGAGTTTTCTATTCAGGTTGGCGTTTGTGTTGATGTGGGCATGGGGAGTATTTCTCGTAATTTTCTGCAAACCTCTGAATCTCCTCTCTGACAGATGGAATTTTCAGATTTCTGTAAAGGTCATCATTGCGATAGTACCACAGAGCATTCACAATACTTGGCAAAACTTACTTTGATTTTGTCAACGTTGCTGTTAGATGCACATCTCCAAAGCAAACCATACAACCAGACAAGTTTTAGTATTTGTTTGTACAGTAGTAGTTTACTAGGCATAGACAGTTGCCAGCAGCCAGTGCATTTTTCAATATTTAAGGTCGAGTTCGGTTCTTTTCTTTTTAATGTGTTCCTTCTACAGTAATCGGACTTCTAAGTTCATTCCAAGGTATTTCACTGTATTGCAGTGTGGAATGTTGGCATTGATTATTGATTTGGCAGCCGTTTTTTCGCTGTTGTCTCTTACTGCAAGGATAGCTTTGGCATCAGCAAAGGTGGCAATTTTCACGTTTTCCGTTTGCAGAATATCCCAAGTGTACAATAGCTAAAGGAGTGGTTTTAGGACACTACCCGGGAGTACTGCTGCTTTTATTTCTTTATTGTTGGAATATGCCTCCTCTTGTTTGACACGGAACATTTGTCCAGATATGTAGCATTCCAGTATTTTGGTGTTATTTAATTTATTTTTTAGTTCATCATACCATACCTTGTCAAAAGCTTGGGTTATGTCTAAGAATATAACTAAGTACATTTTCTTTTCTTCATTGAGTTTTTCGATGATATCCGTTATTCGGTAGATATGGTCAACCGTTGAACGCTTGCTACTAAACCCAAAATTTATGTGAGGGAATTAGGTTTCGACTTTCAACAATAATTGGTTTTAATTGTTTCAGAATTAGTTTTTCAGATAATTTTAGTATCATCGAGAGTAACGAAATAGGTCTATAGGAAGTTACTTGGTTTGGAGGTTTTCCCGGTTTAGGGATCATTATTACTTCAGCAATTTTCCAAGCGTCTGTAACATGTCTTAACCGAAAAGCTGCGTTTGCCAGATAAGTGAGTTTTACAATTGCTTTTCTGGGAAGGTTTTTTAGTATTTCCCCTGAAATGAGGTCATATCCTGGAACTTTGTTTAGATTTATATAAGTTTTGATCTCTTTGGCTACTTCTTTTAGAGTGACAGAAGCAATATCCGTTTCTTCACGTACTTGTTCCAGTAGTTATTCTTCGAGTTGATTATCATTTAGTTGGAATGTTTGTTCTAAGTGGTTAGCAAATGCTTCGGCTTTTTGTTGGTTGACTTTTGCCAATTTCCATGGAGTTCCGGATGGATTATGCGAGCATGATTGTTTAATTTGTTGGGTGGTTTGCCAAAGGGAATAGTCTGTAGCTTTGTCATCTGCTAGTTGAGATAAGTATCTATTTGTAGTTTCTTTCCTTCACTCTAGAATTTCTCTTCTGAGTTTTCGAGTTCTATTGTTTAGCCAGTTCTTGTTTTCTGGGGCTCTTGTTTGCTGCAAAACATTCAAAAAAACTAGACCATGAAAATGGGGCAAAGGGAATGTCCAACTCTTTCGCCCAAACAATTAATAGAGGGACACCGAAGATGAATAAGGCAACGTCAACGGAAAAAGCAATAAGGAAAAACAAATACTTAAGATAGCAACATGAAATGTACAAGGACTTAATAAAGAAGGAAAACATAAAGAACTAGTACAAGAACTAGAGAAATATGATATAGATATTTTAGCTGCACAAGAGATAAACACAAAAGCAACAGCGATAACAAACTTCAAAAAATATATACGGTGTATTGGGGGTAATGAACAAAACAGACTGGGCACAGGCTTTATAATAAAAGAGGAACACAAAGATAAAATAATAGATTATAGAGTAATAAATGAAAGACTAAGTATATAAAAGTATATAAAATTGACAATCCTGAATGTACCATACGCCCACGGAAGAAACATACGAAGACACAAAACAAACATTATATGATACAATAGAAGAATCAATGAATAATGTAGCAAGTTTTGATATGAAAATTATTATAGGCGACTGCAATGCCAAAATTGGTAAAGAAGAAAGAAATTATAAAACAGCTGGAAAAGAAAGCTTGCATAGAAAAACGAATAAAAATGGACAAAGACTAATAGATCTAGCAGCAGGAAACAGAATGATTATTAAGACCACACATCTTAAACACAAAGACATCCACAAACCAACCGGGATAAGTCCTGACAAAAAAACTCTAAACCAAATCGATCATTTACTGATAGAAATAAAGCATGGAAAATTTGTCCAAAATGTAAGAACATACAGAGGAGCTGACATAGGATCAGACCATATGCTGGTAATAGCAAAGATTAAACAAAAGTTGCAAATCATAATAAACAAAAGAAGTAATAAATTGAAAAAATGGAATATTAAAGCCTTAAAAAAGATGAAAATAAAGAAAAATACATTGAAAACACGAAAAAAATAATAATCACAAAAGAAAAATCAACAGACGTAATAAAGAATGGGACAGCATAAAAACCGCAATAGAAGCAAGTACAGAATTACTAAAACCAAAAAAATGTGAAAGAAAAGACTGGTTCGATGATGAATGCACAAAAGCAGTACAAGAAAGAAAACAAGCAAGAATGAAAATGTTAGAAGACAACACAAGAGAAAGAATAGAACAGTATAAGAAAATACGAAATAGCACACAAACTAAAATCAGAAATAAGAAAAGAGAAGCACAAAAAGCTAAATTGGAAGAAATAAAAGAACACTACAGAAATAGAAATACAAAACTATTTTATAAGAATTTGAAAGAAGAAAAGAAAGGTTTCCAACCACAAACAGTTGTGCTGAAAAACCATCAGGGAGAGATCTGTGTAGATACCACAAGTATGCTAAACATATGGGAAAACTTTTTTTCAGAACACATTAACAAACAATGAATGTGAAACAGAAAATAAACAATTGCATCAAAATAACCAAGAAAAACAAAAATTAGAAGAACGAACAAAAAAAGAAATAATAGAAATAATAAAGAAATCAAAAAACAATAAAAGTCCTGGTGAAGATGGCATCACAATAGAACAAATGAAATACAGCAGCGAAAAAATAATTGATTGAATATACAACCTAATAAAGCAAATGTGGAAAGGAAAATGTATGCCTAAAGAATGGAGTCAAGCATTAATTCACCCAGTACATAAAAAAGGAAGCACACAAAACCCAGAAAATTACAGACCAATATCACTTCTAAACGTAACCTATAAGTTACTGGCAAAAGTAGTAAATAAAAGAATACAGGAAGATATAGAGGAAAAAATAGGACAATACCAAGCAGGTTTTAGAAATGGAAAGTCAGTAATAAATCACATATTTGCACTAAGACTGATACAGGAAAAATGCGGAAAAAATTTCCAATACATGCATTATTTCTAGACTTTAAACAAGCCTTTGATAAAATTAACAGAAAAAATTTAATTAAAGCTATGCAAAGCTTAAATATCCCAACAGAACTCGTACAACTAGTGAAAATGACATTAAAAGAAACAACAAACAAAATATCATATCAAGGACAACTTTTAGCTGGTTTTACCAGTATTTCAGGAGTAAAACTAGGAGACCCGCTATCCGCTACCCTCTTTAATATAAGCTTAGAGAATATAATAAGAAAAAGCAATATCAAAACAAACAACAACATACTAAAAAATTCAAATCAACTACTGGCCTATGCAGATGATGTAGTAATACTCGCAAGAACCAAAAAAGAACTAAAGGAAATTTGAAAAACAATGAGGCAGGACTAGAAATAAACCAACAGAAATCAAACTACATGATTCTAGGAAACAAAGACCAAAATGAAAATCTTAAACTGATACTAAAAAGTGATAACAATACAAAATACAGTTTTAACATAGTAAACAGTGTAGTGTACCTAGGGACTGAAATAAAAAGTAGGGGAGAGTGGAGTAGTGAAATAAAAAGAAGAATCACAGCAGGCGAAAAATGTGCAGGATCCCTAAATAAAGTGCCGAATGCGAATAATATATCAAGGAAAACAAAAATACACATAAATATATAAAACAATAATTAGACCAGCAGTCTTATAAGGCTGTGAAGCAGACAATAACAGAAGAAAGTAAAAATAGACTAGACATATGGGAAAGAAAAATTCTTAGGAGAATTTACGGAGGAATAAAAGAAAATGACACCTGGAGACGAAGAACTAATGATGAACTAAGAGAAATATATAAAAACCTAGAGATAAACACTACAATAACCCAAAACAGACTAAGATGGTTAGGCCATATATGTTAATACGAATGAACAGTAACGAGCTAACAAAAACTATTTTCAAAACAGAAATGACAGAAAAGAACAGAAAGGGAAGACCGAGGAAGACATGGTGGCAAAATGTAGAAGAAGATATTAAAAAATTTAACCTACACGACTGGGAAAATATTGCAACCAACAGTTTAGTTGTTATATAATTAATTTACAGGATATTTTGGACATTTCTATGTCATTGATTAATGATAAATATCTTCGCAAGAAGTGTGATTTATTATACTTATTTATATTTACACGATTAATTTTAGTTGGCAGTTTTTCATCTTATTCATCATTCCATCTGCTAATAGAGTTGTTAATAAAATTTATTCTGTTAGTAAGTTGCAAAAGTGTCTTTCCACATGCTGCTATTCTTTATTAGGGGATTAACTTTTCTTATTCGTCTAATAAGCTATTAGGAAGTTAAAACACTCGCTAACCCCCTTTGAGTAAATATGCAAACATACGCGAGATGATTCGAATTCAGATTTGACGTTAAAAAATCATCAAAGAACCACAAGAAGAAAAATAAGGACCCTAAGAAAAAGAGCTCTCCATATCATAACATAAAAAATTGGCGTCCCAACGTGGTAGGACAAGTTAAATAAAAGACATAATTATCATTTTGTTAGTTGTCTGTTGGTAGTGGAAAGATGTCAAAGCGAGGTAAATCGGTAGATAGTAGAAAACGGGACAAAAGAGAGGAAGAAAATATTGAAATTGGACAGATGGAAGAAAAAATTACAAGTATGGAGGAGACCATGGGAGATGTTGAAAAGGGAGATAAAGAGCAAAAAGAAATAAGACAACAACAACCAGATTTACTTAAAATATTAATAGAAATGAAACAAGACCAAGATAAAAGATTTGAAGTCCAAACGAAAAGATTTGAAGACCAAACTAAAAGAATAGAAGGCCAAACTAAAAGATTAGAAGATATTAAACAAGATAATACTAAAAGATTTAAAGAAATCAATCATAATCAAGAGAAAAGATTTGAAGAAATTAAAAGAAAATTTGAAGATCCTGAGAATAGATGGGATAATATTGTTAAAAACATAAGAGGTGAAATACAAGAAGAGGTGAATAATAAGATAGATGAATATCAGAATGAAATGCGTAGGAAAATAGAAAGACACCAAGAAGAAATTATCAACATGTTACAAATAAGGGATCCAGATATAAATGAGAAAATTAAGGAGCAAGAAAAAGCAAAGAAAACTACCAGCAGAATGTGAAAATAGAATTAGAAAAAATAAA
>VTPC01088917.1:0-14757 GCA_011009095.1 Ignelater luminosus
ATGTTTTTGACGAATGGAGTTATATTTTCTGTCACAGAAGTCGAGAACAACACAATTCCCTCTGACTTAAAGAAATTGTCGGCGCTTCCCGCGCATTTCTCTTGCTTTTATCTCTGATGTGTGTTAAGATTAGTTGGAGGGGTGCAATCAGTTAAGGCCCTTTTTTTCTTTTTCTCCCTGTCCTGCTTATATCTGCAAGAAACCTTAGCTCAAGTTTATTAGGATTCCTGACGATCTTGTCTTGTAGTATATAGAGTCCTTTTGTAAGGAATCGTGTTTCTCTAATTGAATTTTTTCTTGATTGCTTTAGGATGTTTAATTTTTCCTCTTCCTTTTTTTATCATTAGGGAATCGACACGTTAAAACTTTGTATAGATCGTGCTATTGTGTGTGATAATTACATTTTTAAGGATTAATTGCAGCAAGTAGTAACTAATCATAAAAGTTATAATGGATTTTTCCGAGAAAAGTCTGAACTTTCCCGCGTGTTGGTTTTATTATTCAATTCCAGGGATTATTACAGAATGTAAATGGTGCATTCACATGGTAGTAATATACCAGTATATAGTGTGGTTAGTTAATTTTGTTGCTTTTTAAATCGATAAAATTTCAAGGGAACGCTTATTTTCCCCAACGGCTTCGCAAGGATGGATATGCAAATTTGTAATAAACATGTAAATTTAACTCTAAAGTACACGTTATACAACGTCATTTATATTAAAGCTTAAATATGTGTAGCGACTGTTAGACCGTATAATAACGAAAGCTTTTATCAGAAAATGAAACAGAAACGTTTATAATTTTTTGCTCTCCTTCTTCATAAAAACACCGGGTTGCTGACTTGTAGTGCAGGAAATTAAAAATGTGTAGAGGAATGTTTTCGTTAGACAATGTTTTGATAAGTAGTGTACACGAAGGATATTAGAAAGGCAATATAATCGTAGATGAAAGGAAATTAAATGTTCGGTTATAATTAGTTTTATCGCCAATCAATACTTTGATGTGTTGGACAGGACAAAAGTTGCCCTAGTTAGCCCCAAAGTTAGTAATAGAGAATTAGGTTAGATGTTTAAATAAAATTATAAACTATTGATTGGGTGCCTTTAATATTAAAAAAAAAGCCTTTCTGATCTCAATTAGTTTTGAATCTAGCGTTTTTGCAAGATTAAAACGGATTATATTCTGCTTATCGATTTCAGATTTAACCTTCATTATTGGTATTGTGTTGGTATCTCGTTTTTTGTTCTCAATTTGTTCCGATTTCTAATCTTCTTTAAAGCTTTAAGAAATCTGTGAGAAACCTTCTCTACACTTCAGGTATGCCAGTTTATTAATTTATGTATTGAATACATGACAGAAAGGAAACAAATTACTAAAGTGTAGCAATTGTCTTCGTTGTACTAAACAAAAGCATTTCAATGACACGGCAGGGTGATCATCATTCTTTAGCTCGAAAGACCCTAAAGACCCATGACTTGGTTACAGACTAGTCTCTATTTTTTTATCTCTGATACTCTTTCCCAGTTTGAGATTACCATTGACTCTAGGTCTTGCTTCACTGCCTGGATCCATGTGATTCGGGAGCTGCCTTTGCCTCTTTTTGCTGTCACTCCCCCAGTTAGAATTTGTTTTGTGGGTCTTTCTTCTTTCATTCTTGATACGTGTCTCGGCCATCTTAATCGTTAGCATCCTATTATTTGGCTTATTGTAGGCTTACCATATAGGCATTTTAATTCTTCGTTGATTCTTCTCCTCCATGACTCTTTCTTCTTTTTTCTTCTGCAGATCTTCCTCAAAACTTTCCTATTTTTTCTCTTTCCCTATCATTTATCCTCCACACTTCACATTCATAGTTTGCCGTACGTCTTATCACTGTTGTATATATTCTTCCTCTTGCTTTTCTACTGGATACATTTTTTGACTTCATTGTTGTGTTCATAACTCCTAGGCATTTTTGTCCTTTTATTATTCTTTTTTGTATTTTTATCTTTTCCCATTCATAGTGTGTTACTGTTACTCCAAGGTAGTTAAATCTTTCTACCTTTTCGAAGTTATCTCTTCTTCCTGCGTCATTTATTATTTCCAGGCTTTTGTTATTCTTTCTTTGTCATTTCCATGTACTTTGTCTTTTGCTCGTTTATTATTAGGCCTTTTGTCTTTGCCTTTTCTTCTATTCTGCTTATGTGCTTTTTTTATATTTCCTTCGTTCTTGCAATCACTGCTATATCATCTTTATACGCTGAGCCTTGGCAAGTTTGGTGATATATTGTTCCATTTCTTTTTATTCCGGCCTCACGAATTATTTTTTCCAGCACTAAATTAAATAAACATGTTAACAAGGGATCTCCCCGCCTTTGTCCTGTCTTAACTTTAACTTATGTAACACTTTGCTTTCCACCAATACTTTACCCTTTGTGTCATCTAAGGTCATTCTCACCATACAGATTATTTTACTTTGTATTTCAGTCTTTCCATTACTTTGTATAGTTCTTCTCTTTTTACAGTGTCGTAAACTTGCTTGAAGTCCAGGAGGGCTACGTGCAGGGCCAGATCTTGATCTAGGCTATTATCCGGGATTTGCTTTAGCGAGAAAACCTGGTTCATTGTCGATCTATTTTTCCAGAATCCACACTGATATTCTCAGTGTTGACTCAGCCACAGATATTGCGGACAACCACTTTATTGGGACGGAGTCAAAAATAAATAGAATTTCACCGCTGTGTCGGGACAAAACATTGGATAATCGGGCCATAATGCTCTAGAACCCCGCCATTTTCCTAGGAATAAGATATACAGTCTATGACCCCATGAATTCGACTCAGTTCAAACACATCGAATCGGAGTTTGTCAGAAATTCCAAAGTTTCCGAAAACTAGCGAAATTCAAGCGAGTAAGAGTGACCTCCGAGAACAAATCATCGTGGGCGTGAGAGCAACAAAAACGTAAACAAGAAGGAAAAGATGCTGAAGTTGACGAAGCGCTCAGAAAATGGTTCAGCATCGTTACTAAAAGAGGTGTACGTGTGTCTGGGTCTATGTTAAAATGCAAAGCCAAAGAGTTTGGAAAAAAGCTGAACCAGAAGCATGAGGATTTTAAGGCGACCGAGGGACGGCTTTCTCGTTGGGAAAAAAACCACATCAAGTTTAAACAAGCGAAAGAGGAAAAAGCGAGTGTGTATGTTTTGGCTACTGATAAGTGAAAACTCAAAAGGTTCCCTGAAATTATGAACGAATTTTCAGCGGAAAACATTCACAACGCTGATGAGACGGAACTGTTTTTAGAGCGATTCCAGACGGTTTTTTTTTGTTTTAAAAAAGACAATTTAGCAGGTTCGAACAAAGCAATGGAATGAATAACTCTCTTACGATGTACGAACATGACGAGAAATGACAAGAAAAAACTTTATGTAATTAGAAAAAGCAAAAATCCTCGCTGTTTTAAAAAATTGGATATCAAAAGATTGCCCGTTAAATATCACGCTAATTCGAATGCATGGATGACGTTAATTTTTCTGGATTGGCTGAAAAATTGGGATAAAGAATTGCGACCCCAATCAAGATCTATAAATTTGATCCCTACACTGAGACTATAGCCCTTGAATTTCTGCCACCAAACGCAACATCATTAACCCAGTCCTTGGACATGGGCATTGTTAAAAATCTAAACACCAAGTACAGAGATAAACTGGTAAATTTCGTTTTAGAGAAGATTGAAGAAAATTTGTTGGACTGAAACGCAACTGCCAAAGAAGTAAGCAGTAAAGTTATCATTCTTCAAGCCATAAACTTCGTTGCAGATAGCTGACGGGATACTAACAGCAAAACAATAAAAAATCGTTTTGCTATTGCAATTTTGAAGTGAACATACTCACACAAAGATAAGATCTCCAAAAAGATGGATGAAGAAATCAATGATGACATTGTGTTGAAAGAGGAATTCATGGATTTAGACAAAAATTTAAGTTGTTGCGAGGAGGAGGAAAACCTTGATGAAGATATCGATGAAACGAAAGAACGTCTACGAGAAGCTGAAAGACAGCAAGAATGAACCCGAATCTACGCTCGTTTCTTTGTCAGAAGCACGAAACGAAATACATTTTCCCTTTGTGTCCCAATTAAGCGGAGTCGACTGTAGAAAGGATTTTTTTCAACTTGCTGGCACCCTTTCGTTTCTCATATTTCTTGTACAAGTTTACAAATTTCGTCTTCTAAGTCTCGTCCTTCGGCTTTTATCATTTTTGATGTTATACTACTTTCTCTTGGTGTCTTCTTATTTTTTCTTGAATTCTCAATATTTCTCTTATTTCCTCTTGGTTGGGTCTTTTTATTACATATTCTTCTTCTACAGGTCCTGGTTTCTGGTCCGTATTTCTATTTCCACCTCTATTTAGTGTTTCTTCAAAATATTCCGCCCACTTACTTAATTTTCCTGACTTTCCTATAGTTCAACTTCCACCTTTTCTCTTGCATATTAACATATTGCCTTTCCGTGCTGTCTTCATTTTTCTTATTTCTCGATAGAACTCTCTGACTTGCTTCCCTTTGCACTTATGTTCAATTTCTTGTAGTTTATTTTCTATATGGATTCCTCTCTTTGTTCTTAGCGTTTGTTCTGCAATTTTGCGTCATCTTTTGTACTCCTCATTGCATCCTGCTGTCTGCACGGTTATAGTTTTTATTTGTGCCTTCTCCCTATTCTCTATTACTTCTTCTTTTCTTTTATCAAGTAATTTGTGTTCCCTTTTTTTTGGTTGACTGACATGGTCTTAGATAACCTGAACGTGGTGGTAGGCGGTTTGTACTGTTACTTCTTGGCTAGTTCAGATGGATAGATGGATGACTTTGACTTGCAGGTGGGCTTGCTGATGATGATTATAATTCTTTATAGCGTGGATCCTCTTGTTCTGGTTCTTATAGCATTGATCAGGATTTGAGAAAGAATAAACGAATTAAAACGCATAATCTTAAGTAAAAACAGCAAGATTCAAAAAGATTAAAGAGCGGACTCGGTCTTAACGGAGAGGGATTATACTTAGTGATCCTCTTGGATCCTCTGGTAGTTGATGCCGGCCTGGCTGGTGGCTGATGAGTGGCCGTTGACTCGCTATGGTTGGCCGGTGACTGATGCACATCTGGCTGACAAAATATTTCCTGCTGCAGGAATTGCAACGTCTTCAAAGACTAAAAGACTTGCGGTTGAAGACTAAGGGTTTTCTTAAGTTCTTGATTACGACGCTCGGTAGGGTTTTCTCGAGGGGTTAACCGCTGATGAAGTTTGGTATACACACGTCATGAAGTACGTGAAGTTTAGATGTGAAGTAGATGAATTTTAATGAAATGCATGAAATTCTAATGAAGTTTGTGAAATTCGTGAATTTTTAAGTGAAGTTTGTGAAGATTTGATGAAATGTGTGAATTATTGATAAAGTTTACTAAATTTTAATCGAGTAATTATTAAGCTAATAAACCTGCTAATAAAGGAAAAATTTTAATACTTATTTACCGCAAAATGTTTTTGCCTTTTTATTGTTTAATCATGAAAAGTGTACTCCAATTAAATTCATTACTGCTTAAATTTATATTTGTTAGTGTTTGTACATTTGTTCAAGTTTTAGAGTTGTTTCTTTGTATACCGTGTTTTTATGCAATTGAAATTCTCTTGAAAATCTAAATTTTTGACACTTAGAATTAATCGGTATTTCTGTATGGTACGGAATGAAATTCACCACCCTGTATAGCTTACTTAAAATACGTAATATAAGTAACTACCTGAAGTTAACTAAAGTCTCCACGTGTGAATTAAATTAAAAACTTATTAAAATTCTTTTAACTAAACTTGTTTTATGTAAACAAATAAAGAAAGAAATTAGCAAATGTTTTATTATTATTATTATGATATTACTTTCAAGGTGTAATGTCTGCGGTGAGAATATGTATGTGCTTGCTTATATTGCCATTGTTATAATCATTAAACTTAAATTTATAGTTAATTAGTAAACTATAAAACTCAAATTATTAACATTTGTTTTATAATTAATCGAATTCTTTTACTTAAAGTATCTATTATTTTGAATCAGTTAAAATCATGCATTTAAAATTACTTTGTTATTATTAAAAAAGCTATAACGGCTGTAAATAACAAAAATCACTTCTTTAAAGGAAAATCCTAGCCTGCATTTTAACCCATTAACGACCAAGGCATCAAATTTTAGTTTTTGAGAGCTCATCTTTTAAATACAGACCAACTGAAGTCTAAAAAGTACCACAGTAGGTAAAAAATTTTTTTCTATACAGGGTGTTCTCAAGAAATAATGTTGCGTTTTAGCATCAATGACGGAATATGGGGTAAATACTATTACCTGACACAAAAGCTAAAACATGCAGTTTTTATTTTATTTCTAAAAGTATAGTTTTGTGACAGGTCACACATGAAAGCCTTTTGTCTATGGAAGTCATCAAAACATGCAGCATGAAGATGCAGATTACACTTTGTACACATATACCCAGTCTAACTTGTAATTCTACATTTTCTTCTTGACTTTTCTGGATAGGGAATAATGCTGTGAGCGACCGTATCTTTTCTAATCTCGTCAAGTAATTCGTTTTTGGTTGGTCTATCTCTTCCTTGGTATGCCCTTTTAGTTTAATCTTGATTTTCCTCTACAATTTTACCTTCTGATTTGATTAGTGCCATAACTATAGAAGAACGAAATTAGAGTTGAGGTATCTTTTGATTGTTGGTAGTTTTATACAGATTCCAACAGTTGACTAAACACTACCAGTGCAATTTATAAAAAGAGGTCACCACCACTTTTCACCTCTAACCTTTATTCGGTAGTTAGCTATACGATATCGTGCAAGTTCACACCATCCATATTTTTATTATATGTATTCTCTTACCACTAAAAGCTGTGGAACACTAATTTCTTTCTTCTGTTTCTGATCATACCGTTTTGTATCCTGCACGGGATTTATTGGTTTATTCTTTATCATTGTTACGATGGAATTGTGGTTCAATCGAAAAACACAAATATTTGATCCACTGTCAAGCCTATAATCAAATTATTGTATAATTTGCCAGCATTCTCGTTTTTATTGCATTTTGTCGGTAACTCAGAAACTGCATTCTCGAAGTCAAAACGTTGCATCCGTTCCACATCTGTGGAATTTTCACTACATCCAATTCAAACCTTTAAAATTTAAATTACTTTATGGTGTTATTTGTAGTAGGTACGTTTATAAATTTTAAAATATTTCTTGCTTCCTATTATGCCATTTAAAAGTCTGTTATTTACAACCAAACCAAACAAATCTACAGGACTTGCAGACCCTTTGTCGGTCTAACACTATGGGCTAGCTATATTATACGCTAGCGGAGTGGACAATGAATCATGCCGTTGATGCGATAACGCAACATCATTTTCTGAGCACTAAAATTGCAGGAAAAAATTTTTTTTTAAATTCTTTTCTGTTAGAACATGTGTATTTATATCTCGTCAATGAAACATTACAAAATATTTAGATTTTTCAATATAATAATGTAGTTATGAGAAATTGTAGTAAGACATCTCTTAACTAGCGAAGTTGGTCAGATTCATATGCAAATCTTAACAAAAGAATAATAATTTTCTGTAATGAGAAAAATATATTTACATACTACGAAACATCACCTTATAGCAGATACTTTAATATATCTGATATCGTTTTATTGTACTTGATAAAAAAATTATTACTTTAATGTTGCGTTTTCGTATCAACGGCCGTTAATGGGTTAATAACGTCTTTAAAGGTTTTTTGACAAATGTATAATTGATGCCAATTCTGATACAGGCCCGTAGCCAGAGCCGTATATCAGGGGGTAAATAATAATTTAGAGGGGACACGATCAAATTACATTTTCTTAGGCATTTTCTTTCTTAATGAAAACGGTGATCTACAAGTCGATTATTATAATAATATTTTAAAAAAACTCATTTCAAAATATGAAACATAATTTTAATATTTGAATTTTTTAACAAAAAACAAACATAATAATAATAATAATTAATAAGGAGTAAGTTTAAAAGATTGTTCATTAAATTCTCTTAAAATGACAATGGCATAATGATTTCTTCTTCTTCTTCTAGCAAACTCCAAAAATCACTTTTATGATTCGTACAGAAATTTATTTTAGAAATTCTTTTACATTGTTAAAGCAGAGGCTCTGTTCCCAATCCTTTGAAAAAATTGTAAAATTTACTGACCGTACTACAAGTTGCCAGAAACGGTAAAAGAAGTGTGAAGCTTCTTTCACTATATAATTAAACGAAATCTTCAAGAACCTTGACAAGAACATTATATGTATTATAAGGGAAAGCAATAAAGCAATAAAGATGTTAGTACAGCTTTTGCCAAATTAAATGAGAATTTGAAGGATCTAAATCGCTTAATAACTTTTGCGCATTGTATGTTTCTATTAGAATAAATAAAAAGATAAATTGTTTAGATACTTGTATTCTTAAATTTACAATACATAATTACAATAAAAACCTGTAATTATTATATAATTTAAATCCAGATTCTCATTTAATTTGACAAAGACTGTACAAAGATTTAGACAAGCTAAATTTTTCACATGTTTAAGTTACTATTTCAACTTCCATTCAACAAAATATTTTATTGCTCGGCAAGGAAGAGGGTTGTAAATCTTGAGATTAAGGAAATATCAATACAAAAGAAATTTCCAGAAATTTCTAGTCTATGTAAACAGGTATTTAAACCTTAAAATTCTATAATAAACTTGTACCCGAACTGCCCCTAGAAACCTATAAATTGAAAATGATTACGTTTATAAAAAAAAATAGAAACGTTCTCACGAGTCCTTATGTGAAACAATGAATAAGGTATATGATATAGAAAATGATTACTGATAAACAATTTTTACGCGAACAACGCTTGCAGTCAAGTATAACAGACTTTTTTAAATAAGTGAGTTGTATGTGTATATTTGTTAATGTAAGTACATAATATACGGTATTATAATTATTATTTTAAATTTGTAATTGCGTATACTTAAATTTATAGTGAGATAAACACTAGGTTCCTTACCTTTTTACTCACGATGTATAAGTTGTTAGAAAATACATAATTAGATCATTTTATCAGTTTATGTAAAAGACCTTTAATTCTTTAAAATTGTACAGTAAGTATTATTCGGTAATATTAATGTATGAAGTCTTGGTGAAACGCAAAATTATCGATACATACGATGAAATGAATGAAATATAGCAATGATGAAATAGATAAAATTTAGTGAATTATTAAGAAAGTAGATGAAATTCAGTAAATTAATGGTGAAATGGGTAAATTTCTATGAATTACTGACAAAGTAGATAAAGTTCGGGAGATTACTGATAAAGCAGACGAATTTTGTGAATTACCGGGGCACCCCCACCGACGGGGATTATGGAGGACCTGCTTCCGGCCTGCACCACCATCGCCACCAAACCTCCAACACCGTGGACGGCGGGCGTGCGGACTGCTTGGTACCCGACATGATGGCGTGCACGACAGGAGTTATCCATCCATTTTTTCCAATTCACCAGCCATAGAGAAATTAAGTTTTCTAAATGGCAGCCACCTACGGTGGCATTTTATTCATTGACAAGTCAGTGAATTACTGATGAAATATGTGAAGTATGAAGTTTGGTGTACACAATTTTTTCCAGCGGTTAACCCCTCGGGTTTTCTCTCAGTGTGTATACAGCAGGGTTGAACCTCCCATCAGCGACAGGCCTACGGCCACTGTCCCGACAAACTGTAATGTTATTTTAAAATTCGCACTAAATCCGCCCCTGTTTTTCAATTTCGTTCGGATATTTGTTTTCTTGACGCGCAATATTTAAATTGTTTTATTAAACGAATGTTTGTTATAATGTTATTTTAAAGAATTAATATTTTTGTGGTCTCGACACTTAGACTCCAGTAGACGTGTCTTTCGTTGATTTCCAATATCAAATTCCCAGATCTCATTAGTTGCAATACTGCAGTCACACAGTCTCGGGGAAGTCAAATTTAAACTAGCGAATCTACAAGTAAAATTTTCCATTGTCGCATAAAGAGTATTAATGTCTTAATCTGTTAGGGTGTATATCCGACTTTTTAACCCCACTTCCGTAAGTACGAACTGCGTAACAAAAAAACGCAGAGGTTAGGCAGTACGATAAGAGCTGCGTACTCGAACCAACCTGTGGTAATTTTCGACGTTTACCTCTACATCCCCTAATTGGATTCAAACCAAATTAAGTGAAGCGATCCTCTTAGAAAAAAAGAGATCGGACTGGAGAAATCGTAAGTTCTTCGTGTCAGAGACGCGCAATAGTCGCGGAAGAAAGTGGTTTGTTTGCCAACAGCAAGGCTTATAAATTTCGTTATCGTGGGGAATAACCCAAATATAATTACGCTGGTGTCCTCCAGGAAGCAGAAATTGTAGAGGGTAGGAACGCAACCATTTTGGCCCCGTTGGTGTAGCATCTGTGTGTATACTACATTTTGGAAGCTCCGCAAAATTTTAATAGTGCTTGAGACTCAGTGATTTTCGTTTATAAAATTGTGTGTAAACGCCTGGATTTTGTTCTTATGTTTTTTCTGCGATTAACGTAAAATAAGTGGTTGTTCTTCGAAATTAAAGTTTTCTCAATTATTGGATCTAGCTGCCTTTCGTCGGAAAACAGAGGTCTGCACATACCTTCTGGAAGAAAGAATTCCTGTATGAGTAAGAAAGAAAACCTGCTATGTTTTGTTATATGAATTTTGATGTTTAAAGACTAGGAGAACGTCGAATTTTGTGAAATATTTTAAACGAAAACTTTGCTTAGACAGGATCAGTTTCGTATTGTTTTATTGAATCATAATTTTTACAAGTAACTTTTTAACTAATTTGTAACAGGAACGTTCCCAGGTAATTTTAGCTGGTGTTTGATAAATTGTTGCAACAAAATTACTAACTTGGCAATCATTTCTTTGTTCTTAAATGTAATGTTCAGTTGTCAATATTTAACAATTTATGGTCAAGTTTACCTTAGTCGGGTTAATTAATATTTGAATTTTGATCTTTTGTGTTCTATTTTAAACTTTTAACGTAACAGAATCATTTCGCTTTGTTTATTGTAATAATTTGTTTTTCTTATAGTTTGTGTCTGTTTTTATTATTATTTTATCGACTCCAAACAGAAATTAATTTATGCCTCTTATTGATATTCTTTTGTAGTGTTATTTTTGTTTGTGTGTGTTTGACTCATTTTTTTATTATCATTATTGTTTTAATAAATGTAAGTAAGGTCGACTTCTTGTATTTTTGTTTTTGTAAGTGGATCTCTGGTCCAGACAAGCAGCTTAATTTCATTATTTTGTTCTTTTGGCTATCAAAAAGCACGTAGTGTATATTCCAAATTTCAATTATAGACTAGATATTTTTGCTCAAGAGAGAAGTAAATATTGAATTGGCATTTCTCTCTTGTATCGTTTTAAAAGAAGGAAGTCTTCAGAGGACTTCCTTAGCAAAATTAAGTAAGACAAATCAAGTGCTTATACAGTGTTTATTTTGTGTATTGAGTCTCATTGGTGAAACGTCAGAGCGAGTTTTAATAAAGCTTCCACGAGGTAAGTTACACACAGGGTGAGGTTTCGTAAGAGGCCTATATACAGGGTGTCGGATTCACGAGTAGTCGCGTGACCGACCATCAGAACCCATCGATCTACGACTGCTGGCGCCCTCTTTTTCGACCATCTATTAGTTTAATAAGAGTTTTGGAAAACGGTGAGCTTCTCTTTGTGAGAGATTAGCCAAGTTTATTTGAGAATCCACCCCATCTGCGGCATGAGCTACGGGATTTAACATCTACCATTGGTCTGGACGGGACTTGTGCATGCTTTTGAGCATCTTCCCGTTACAAAACTGAGCTCCGCCGTCTAACAGACTGACTTGGGGATAAGAAATACAAGGAAAGACTTCTTTTAATTGTTGAATACATTCGGTATTGAGGGATTTTTTAAGGGAAAGGCATCTACCTATTGAGTACATGCGGTGTCTCCGGGCGGGACACAAGCGGTAATTTCGAATAGAGTTTGTAGCTGTCTTGGCTTCTGCGGAGCGTTTACTTTATTTGGCCGGAAGCTAGAAAGTGCAAAAAACATACAGCACTTTACATAACCGCAGGTTTCTCGTTCTAGGGTCGCTCAATGATAGTATTGACGGATACTTCTAATGATTTCATCAGCACCGGGGTGATCATGATGTTCATAGATAATGCTCTCTTAGATTTCTGCCGGAACGTTGTGCTTTCTTTATTTGCAAAATAAATCGCCAGTGTGGTAATTAACAAAAGAATTTCCGCTCCCAACCTAGTTCTTTCGGGCGATAGTAGAAGGGAACTTCGAGACTGCGATCTTACTAACTTCGTGTCTTGGGAAAGGTTCGGAAAGGGGATACCCAGAAGAACAGAGTAAAGAAGCGTAGTTCCACTCTTTCCCAGGACGGTCTAAATTAAATTTCATTTATTCTTTCAATGAAGATTGTCATCTTGCTATTAGAGACTACCTAACTTGAAAGTCAAGAGAAAAAAAGAGAGCTTTCCTTGAATTTGGCGTGGGGCTCTAGCTCGTGGAAGAGCTCTGCGATGCGATGATCTCGTTGTTTGCAAAATCCCCTTTTTTGCGGAAATCCTTTTCTATGCATGGTGCTCTTTGATTGTATCATTTGTTGTTCAGGATCTTCGTTAGTACAATCTCGAATCTGTTTGTCAAAATCATAGGAATAGGTTGGCAGGTTTCGATATTTTGTGACGATTTTACCAGATTTTTGATGTTTCTTTTACTTTTCTTGGTTTTTGCGGTTCAGTTCATTTCCTTTTTGTGCCCTATCTCCCCTCTTTCATGATTTGTATGTTCGTTTGATAGGAAGTAGATTAGAGGTTCTACAATTTTATCAGATCTGTAGCGACCCTCTTGGGGTATCTTGTAGTAACAAAGATGGAAGTTTTTCGGTTTCGTGTTTTCTTCTTTTATCACTTTTCTCCTAACTCTATATTTATTCCTTCTCTTATTTTTTTGGAAATCTTTTACTTTGTTCAGGTACTGGAGAGATTATTTTCTAACAGTTAAGAATTCGGTTTTCTTGTCTGCCTGTCGGTGTTTAGACACTATGATTTTATTGTTGATTATTGATGATGTAGAATTGTATGTTAGATAGGTGGTAGAAAGGCATTCTTGCCTTTTCTTCTCTATATGATGAATAAACCTTGAAAGTGGCGTTTTTTTTCTTTGGCTTAGATGCCAATTAGATTGCCTATTTTAAGTCTTGTATTTACTTCTTCTATTAGAAACAAGTGGGTTTGGAAGTCAAAGGAGAGAAAGAGGGCTTTTCAGATTTGGTGTGAAAGATGATGTACCAGTTAAAGCTTCAATTGTGTTACTTGGCTTAAGTAATTGTTTTGAGTTTTGCCATACTGTCTACTAATAAACCTCTTAAAAGCTGATTAGTAACTTTGGTAAGATTTTAAATTGGGTTGAATTAAATCAGCATCAACTAAAAGTTCAGCTTCTTTCTATCAAAATAACTGATCCAAATAAATCAGTTTCTTCTGAACTAAATAATCGTTTTAATTTGAGTTTTATGTTAACCCTGCTATATTCTTTATCAATACATTTGTCAGAAGCCGATTACTAACCTTGGCAAGATTTTTAATGAATTGAATTGAATCACCATACCGAACATTTTTATTATTCATGCAAATTTTCTAGGGCCAGCTCAAATAACTCAGACTTTTTGCGGAGCTTTTTCTCTTTTTATGCTGCGTTTTTTACAGAGCGTTGACATTTCTCTTCTACTTTGTATTGTGCTGATTCAGTGGACACTAGTATAGTCTAAGATGAATTCCAAAACAACAGAAGTATCCGAGACCATTTTTATTTAGGGGAATGTTTTCGGAAAATTATATGGAATGGGTTGACAGGTTTAGATGTTTTGTAACGATTGTGTCAGATTTATTTTGCGTTTCTCCATTTTTCTCGTTTTTCAGGTTCTTTTAATTTTCGTCTGTCTCCTTGATAATCTGTATCTCTTATAGATCTTGTAGTAACAAAGTTGGAAGTTCTCCAGTCATGTGTCTTTCTCGTTTTTTAACCTCCTCCTACTTTTTTAATTTTTCTTTCTCTTCTTTTTCAACAATCTCTTTTTTTGTTTGTCCAGGCATTGGAGATTGTCTCGTAATGGTTAAGGATTTGGTATAGAAGATCCCAGTTTTCTTTTTTTGTGCTTTGGCTGTCAATGTTTGAACCTCTTGTTAGGTTTGTTGTCACTTCGGTGACATTGGCGATGTTATTGTTGGTTATTGATAATGTAGATGAGCGGTGAGGAGGCCTTTCTGCCATTCCTTCTCTACACGCTGATTCTTTTTGGTGAATTAACTTTGGAATTAACATTTTTTTTCTTTGTGTTGGATATCAATTGGGTTGCCTATTTAAAATTTTTTATTTATTTATTCTATCAGAAAGTACTTCAAGTCAAGTAAGAAAAAAAGAATATTTTGAATTTTGTGGGGGTTCACAAGGGAATCACAACCCTGCCTGGATTAAATAGTTATTTTAATTTTAGATTTATGTTAGCATTGCTTTCTTAAAAGCCGAATAGCAAATTTGGTAAGACTTTTAATTGAATTAAATGAATTAGCATCCTTTGAAATTTTAGTTATTTTAGTTGAATTTTCAGGGTTTTCCTATA
>VTPC01088918.1:0-13126 GCA_011009095.1 Ignelater luminosus
GCAAGGTGACAATTTTCCCTTTTTTTGGACAGTAGGAGGCTAACAGGCTTTGGCTTGATAACCAAATTTTGTTGAATATGCATTCCTCCCACGCGTAGTCACTAATTCCTGGGGGAGTTCTGGTTTATTTTTTCGAATTGTACCAAGCAATGTTAAATTTTTCTTTTCCATTTCTCTTGCAAGATCGAGGCTTGTAAAAAATTGTCAGTGGTCACATTTCTCTCTGATGTTTCCAATCCCTTTGTCATATCTAAAACAACTCGCTTGCCTTGGTTGCGTTCACGCTGGTCTCCCGTTTTATCAATATATATTTGGCAGTTGTAAATAAATAAAGTTTGACTGCCGCATGCTGCCCAGATCTTTATACCATACTTCTCTGGTTTAGAAGGTATGAACTGTTTGAAAAGGCACCTACTGCGGAAAGTAAGCAGCTGCTCGTCAACGGTCAAATTTTCGTAGGGTATGTATGAATTTTGTAATGTGGGTAGCTATAATTTAAAAAAGCTCTAATGGACGATAATTTATCTGGATATCGATTTCTTCTTCTGACTTCAGCATTATCAAAACGCAGACATTGAGAAATCGTGGTGAACCTGCTTCTACTCATCGTTCTGTTGAATATGGGACGTCCATATTCTACATTCCATAATATAGTAATGTCTTCGTTATGAAATTTGTAAAGGCCTACCAATGTCAGCAAGCCAACAAATTGGAGAAACTCCTCGTAATCTAGATTTTTCCATAAATCTCCATACTTTCGTTGGCCTTCTGCATTAGTCCATTGAACGACGTGGTGTACTTTATTATCTCTAAAAAATAGGCGAAAACTACTGCAAATTGTGTCCACATTTCGCTTAGCATATCTGGTAGGTCCTCCTTCTTGATGCAGAACATTGCGTATTGGTTATCGCCCCGTTCTTTGTGTTCTACGTGCCATTTTCTAAGTTTATTTTTCGACCTGCAGTACCACACAAATGTTCATCGTATAATTGAAAATATATAGTAGAAACTTACATGTAAAAATTAGGTTGATAGTCACTATTATCACTAGATATTGAAGATTCTGCGTCAGACGTATTTTTGAAGTCGTATTCTGATCGCACTTCAACACAATGCTCTTCATGGTTGAATTGGCAGTAACATCCTCGTCAACTTCACTATCATTACATTCTTCAAACCACTGTAATAAAATATTTTCCGCACCTTGATCAATTACGCGAACCGAACTACTTCCAGCCATAATTACTGCATGAATGAGCAAGATCAATAGGAATTGTATAAACACAGAGTTCTCAACACATAAACAGAATCAGGGAAACCACTGAGCATGCAAAAAGAAGTAGGAAACTAAGGGATTTTGTATAGGAATTCTTTATGTTTATATTTAATTTTTGTGTAACAAAATATACTTAGCTAGCAAAGAAAACTTAATACATCATTAATTTGAATGGACTCTTTGTATTTTTGTCTGGTTCATCGGCGATATTAGAACATATTCTTCTGGTACAAGTTGTAACACGAAGGGAGTAGTGCATTGTATGTTAATAAGTAGGTATAGCATGCTTTGTCGTCTTTGTTCAATTCACATTAAATGTAGTTGCGTCTAATCTTGGCATGGCCTTAGTTTCAGCGCGTTCGGCGTACTCAAGACGCGCAGTGCTCAAAAACCTTTCGGTCGAGCTAGAGGAAGATTCATCGCAGTATAGTGATAACTTCTCTTAACACTAGCCAAAAAATGCTTTGCTTTCGGTTTTTGCTGGTAAGAATCTTTGTGATTTGTAATGGTACTGTGCTACAATCAGATTCACCAATGCACCAAATTGGCTGTGGCTCAAACTTAAATTATTGAAAAACTGTTTAAAATTGGGGTTGATAAAGGCACGGACTCTGCAAGCCAACGTATATTCCGATATACAAAGAGACACTTATTGTAAAGAAGCTTCCACGTTAACCATTTCTTTTACAGTCGGAAATCTATGAGACCTTTTTCCTAACACCTATTTGATAAATTAACCCTCCAGCATTATTCCTAGTCATTCCAAAGAATTAGACTTCCAAATTTTGTAAATAATGCACCCCTTTTTTTTGTTCACCCACAATGAACTGAATTTTCTAATTTCTTCCGGACGATAGAATATCAAAAAAGTGTTTAAAGAAAAGAAAAAGTTAACAAAGTTTAAAAAAAACATAATTCTTCAACTTATCATTTAAGTTCATGAAGTAATCAACTCTCTTTCAGATACCCATTTGTCAATAACTATAAATCTATTGTCCACCAGCAAATTGTTTTTAATGCTCGAAATTATATTTTATGAAGTAGTTTATAAATAAATTTTTAAAATAGTCCTAAACATTTTTCATTAAAGGATTTTATATAGAAAACTTCAAGATAAAGTTAAAACCTTTTCTATCGTGGTTGGCAAGTTTGAAGGCTCGCAGTTTTCTGAAAAGAGATCTTAACAAGAATTTCATACAGAACAAAAACAAAACAAATAAATAAATGAAATGAACAATAGTTAATTGAAATCTTAAGATGGTAAAGGAATTATTGTAGATTTTCGTTTCTAAAGAGGCTGTTCAAAAGCTTCTCCATTTACTGTTAAGCAGTAACGTAAGCGATATAAGAAACTTTTACTATGCATTCGTGGCGTATTTCTACAGTCCTTCTCTATAATACGATGAAACAAATAAGGGTGTACACTCTTTTTAGTTTCTCTTAAAAAAAGCTTTTATATTTATAGAAAACTGTAAATAATATGAAAGAGAATGGTAACCAGGTTTTGATATACTTAAATCAAGTACTGCTTGACGTTCACAAACTTTTTCCTCGTCTGTCGCTTTTAATTTATTCATAAACAATTCTTCCCTTTTCAGATTTATTTTATCATGTTTAGAACTCTGTCACAGCCTCAAAGTCAATCTTCTCGTGTTCACTATCTACAAGAATAGAAACCGAAAACTATCTAAAACGTCGCAATAAAGATGTTGATGTCAATTAAAGTTAATATTAAAGGCATTTGATTTCCAAAAAGCGTCACAGCGTTGAAATCCGCAATCTCCTGAAAGTATTACCAGATGAATTTAATCCTTTTTAGAATTCCATCAATTTGCTCTATTGTACGTTTGAAGTTCGCTAAATAATTAAAGTACTTCTACCCTTTTGATTGTAACTTTGTACAATGCAGAAACAAAAGGCTGATCCTATTTGCCTTTAAATTAGGGGGTCGTTGCTTTTCCTTATACCAAAGCTGTAGCAAGCTTACAATTAATTAATGAATTCGTCAATATTTACTTGGGGGTACACTCAGGAAATTTCAGTGTCGTTTATTTTAAACTTGTCTCTTTCGTCGTCTGTTCCTCTATGTGTTATTCTATGCTTTTTGCTCAAGCGTTTTTCCTCCAACTTTCTTTACAAACTTTAGGAATTAAAAATAACAACCTTATAAACCCTTCTAAACACTTTAATGCCCTTTTTGAGATCTTCAACGTAATTTAAATAAGAAAAAAAACTTTTTTTTATTACGGCAGTAAACCTTGCTGATTTATTACTTTATTGCTTTATATAGACCCAATTAAAATTTAATGGACAATTAATTTTAGATTTTCGTCAATTTGAATTCATATAGTATCAGATTGAAATCTCTCGTGTAATAAATTATAGCAGTGATTTTGTACATACCAAAGGGAATAATAAATTTAAGTTTTAAAAATATCAATAAACCATAAAGCGCTTGAACAGAACGAAACACGTTTAAATTCATAGTAGTACGTATAAGTGGTCCCTCGACAATTTTGCTCATTATTATGAGCAAAAAAATGGTCGAATTATTACGACTTTGTCATTATTGTTGTTGTTATCCTGTGGCTTTTCTGACTTTTCTTCTAATTGGGGTCGTTAGGAAAAGCTCTGTTAATTACTGTATTCCTAAAAAAAGATTAATTCTAGTAGACGTTTATTTAGCAACTTTAACGAACGCTTTTCTTCCATGGGCTTGTTGATTAAAATTCTAAATTAAAATTTGTATAACGAAAGTTGTCTAGTAACGTTTATTAAGAATTGTTATAATAATCTTTATGTTAAAAGTTTTAAATTACTAAAGAAAATACAATCTACTAGGTAGACGAGGTTTATACTTAATGCAACGCGTTTTATGTATAAACTCGTGTAAAAGCAAACTTTTTAAAAGAATATTCTACAAACACAAAAAGTTTCATGTTTTTACTCTCGTTTGCATTTTAATTTAACAAGAAATTCATGAAAGTCAACTTTTAAAAACTTATTTGAATTTTCCTAAAAAAATGAAGATGAAAAAATAATATTTCTTTTATTTGCTATGTTCCCATTTATTTAAATGTCTAGTTTGTATTCAGCATGACATGTCTTTAATAGTACGATCAGAAAAAACGGAACAATAATAAAAGTAGACGATATTTTTATAAGGAACCATCTGCTAGACGTTAAACGAATGTTATATTAAGTAGAGGGACGCGAGATAGCAAGTCATCACATTGCATTGGTGTCAGTTTAATACAATAAGGGAAAGTCGCCATTTTCCTTTAAAGGTTCAGTTGGAATTACTTCCATTAAAACAACAAAACGCGATCATTATTGGACGAATTTTTCCTGGCAAGCATGAGAGTTGACAAAATGAATGGTTGATTAGATACAATAAAAAGCCTTTTTAGTAACTAGTTAAAGAATGAGCTTTTTATTTTTACAAAAGATCTGAAGCCATCATAAAGAAAAAGTGTTAGCTCACGTGGTGTTACCTCCATCTTATAACTTCACTGACAAAGTCACGCAGAAGTTAAACGAGCTTGATTATAACTTTTACTTGACTCACCATACTCTCCGGAATCTGCTTTAATGCAGTTATATTTTCCAAATTTTTCTAAATATTGTTAAACTAGTCATTCAAAAATAAACTCCAGAAGCAAACAGTCGTTGATGATTTTAAACCTATCGCAGGCTACTTGTGGCCGAAACACACTTTCCTGAACGAACATTTATGAAATTTTCTCACTTCGAAATTTACCATACAGAACATCCTCACGGAGCAGTCCATGGAGGCACAGCTGTAATCGTTCGCAAAATTATCAACCACCATGAATTACCCTCATATAAAGCAAACTTTCTACAAGCCACAAGCATACAAATACAAAAACGTCCGACACTAATAAATATCTTAGCTGTCTATTGTCATCCAAGACATAATATCACCAAGCAAATGTTACAGCCCTTCTTTGATACGCCGGGTACAAAATTTATAGCAGGTGGCAATTATAACGCCAAACATATACAATGGAAAACCAGACTGTCAACAACAAAGGAAAAAAAGTGCTTAAACTTATAACCGACAATAACTATAACTACCTATCAACTGGAAATCCCACCTACTGGCCGACAGACACAAACAAAATCCCAGACCTCTTAGACTTTTTGTTCTTAATGGACTCTCGTCTAATTATATTGATATTACTTTGTGCAATGCTTTGTACTCTGACCATACGCCAGTGATGGCCACCCTAAGTGCAACAATCATCTTCCGAACGGCAAAACCGAAACCAACTAATTGCAAGACCAACTAGAAAACATTTCGTGAACAAAGAGAGCAACACGAATGCAAGACTACAAACAAACGATCAACTAGAAGCAGCAACCAACCACCTTTTTACAACTATTCAAGAAGCTAGTTAGACGGCTATCCCAAAATCAAGAAACTTAAAAGCTAATATGCCAAATCTTCCCTATGAATCACAAAACTAGTTAAGAAAAAAAGAAGGACTGAAGCACAATAGCAGCGAACTCATAACATTGAAGATCGTAGCAAATTTAACCAACTAAACAACAAACTAAAAAACAAGTTAAAGAAATACGGAATGACCCTTTTCAAATGTATCTAACTTCACTCTCTGCCAAAGAAAACACCATCTGGAAAGTCACAAAGAGCTTCAAGAAACCAACCGCACAGATACCACCCTTAAAAAGTTCAGCAGGCTCCTGGTTAAGATCAGACAAAGAAAAGGTAGAAGAATTTGCCCAACATTTGGAAACAACTTTTCTACCATATGCAGACAAAAAAATATCCACATAGAAAATTTCCTAAAATCTCCCCACCAGATGTCTTCCCTATTGAAAAGTTCACTAAAACTAAAATTAAAAAAGAAAACTAAGCAAGAAAAAATCACCGGGGTACGACCTAATTGATGCGATAATACATAAACAGTTACCTGATAGAGGACTACAATTTCTACAAATTCTATTTTACTGCGCCTTAGCTATTGGCCAGTACAGTTAAAATTTGCCCAGCTAATCTTTATACCTAAACCTGGAAAACCTTCTGATAAAGTAAATTGTTATCGTCTCATAAGTCTCCTTCCAATGATATCCAAGTTGCTGGAAAAACAGACAACCAATTTGGGTTTTGCCATCAGCATTCAATAATCCAGCAGTGCCACAGACTTATCAACTCCATCCAGTCAGACCTCAAAAACAAAATATTCTGCTCAGCGGTATTCCTGGACGGATGCCGAGCATTCGATAGAGTTTGGCACAGAGGACTACTATCGAAAATCAAACAACTTCTTCCCCACCACTACTACCAAATTTTACAAAGTTACCTAGAAAATCGTCACTTTCAAACAAGAATCAGAGATGAAACCTCGGATATAAAACAAATTAGAGCAGGCGTATCGCAAGGGAGCGTGCTAGGTCCCTTCCTATATTTGTTATTCACATAACATCCTTTCCTTGGAACAAAGCAGCATAAACACGTTTGCTGATGACACAGCGCTATAGGCTTTCAGCGATAATCTGGCCATGTCATCAAGCTTATCACAAAGATACCTAAAGCTTGTAGAAAAATGGATGACAGCATGGCGAATAAAAATTAATGAAAACAAATGTCTACACGTCACGTACACAACAAGACAGTCTACATGTCCCCTAGTAACCATAAATCACCAAATAATACCCCAAGTCATTACAGCCAAATACTTAAGGTTACATATTGATAGTCGTCTTACGTTGGCGACGCACGTGCCCCAGAAACAAAAAACAAATGACTTAAAACTCAAGCAGATGTATTGGCTGGTTGGGGAGAAATCAACACTTACCCTAGAAAAGAAACTATTAATCTACAAAACTATATTCCGTCCCATATGGTTATATGGTTGCGAAATGTGAGAATGTGCAAGTAACTCAACAATTAACACAATACAGAGATTTTAGTCCAAGTATCTGCCAATGACAGTAAATGCTCTATGGTTTGTTACAAACCAAATTCTGCACACAGACCTTGGTGTTCCATATGTAAAAAAAGTCAACAAGAAGCAAGCTATAAAGTATCAAGAAAAGCCGCAAGGGTATCCTAATGAAATAGTAAATCCATTAAAAGAAGAACCACGCAGCAGAAAATTGAAAAGGAAATGGCCAAAAGATCTATCAGCAGCTTAATGAGATGACATGAGTAGGTGTCTTCCTCTTCTGTCATTGCAGTTGTAAAGTATTTTCTTATTTAATTTATTTACTTTATACGATTAGTTCATAGAATGTATTGTTCTTATTGCTAATAAACTCTACACACACACACAAAAAAAAAGAAAATTAAAAAATCAAACGAAAAAGTGGAACATTACTGTACAAATAATAAAATTTCTAAAACTCAAATATTGATCATTGACTTACAGAATTTATTCGAATTGTAAGTCATCGCAATTCACCTCCCGGTTATATCACATCTAACACTTTCAGATTCAGCTTAGATAGCATGAATCGGAACTCAAATTTCATTTCAGTATTTTTTGAATTAGCAATTTCACAAGTTCAGGAACTTAAATGGTAAGTTAAAAGATTATTTCTTTTTTTTTGAACCACAACCTTATATTCTAAACCTTAAGACTTAGGTTCCCCTATATTACAGCGTGTGAAAACTGTGCCTCATTCGTTAACCAATTTTTTATTTTAGTAAATTCTTTCAGACACCCTTCTGGCATTTACTAAAAGACTGTGCACATCGGAAAAGGTGCGAAAACATCTTTGAATTTAAAGTTCAAATTTAAAAAGGCCTGTAAATATAAATAATAATAGATTTCTGTCTTCATTTCTAAAAAAGTAGACCCATTAATTTTAGAGCTGTCAGTTTATTAATGGAAATGTTTAAGTGGTTTATTGTATATTAAAAATTCAACGTCATCATTTTCCAGAAATTGCTTTTTAAATGTCAGATTGAGACAACTTATTGCAGGAAATAGGGTGAGTGTGTTTCTTTTAGAAGAAAATACATTTTTGTCTTAACATGCTAAGCTCCTCTCCTAACTGTCTAATTAGCGATATGTGACGCACTTAACCTTAAATAATATTTCTTCACGGCCTTTTAGTCTGGGGGTAGTATGTTAATTCTTTATAAACCTTATCTTGCATATTTAGCAAGTGGATCTTCTCGTCAAGTTTGCGCGCAGGACGCTTAAGTCATTTTTGTTTTGTGAAAGTTCTCAAAGCAAGATTAGTTTCCTTGCAAAAAGGAAGCTTGTTTTTGCATTCAATGTTTTGTGCGAAATATGCTGTGTGGTTTAACTCACTAATCTGAGCTGTCAAGAAATCACAGGCAACTATTAGATTTTCCTAAACTTCAGGAAGTTGTAGACTTACTATAAAACCAAATCTCGTATTGAATTATAAAAAGAGAACCCCACCATCGAACCATCCACAAGGTAGTAGCAAAACAAATTGTCTTAATGTATTTTTCAAATATATGGTTTTGCTTAAAAAATATCAGTTTAATCTACATCTAAACGTCATCAAAGAAACACGAGCTTTATATCAGTTGGTAGGTTCATTAAACATAATTAAGTCCCTACGAAAAGATTGTGCACTCAGATATTCTTTTGTGGCTGTAATGCGATAATCAGTATTACTCTTAGTATGATAGCTATCGAAACGCAGTTAAATCACATTGGTACTTTTATTTATTTAACTTCTATTCCAAGATTTCATTACCTCGCTCTGTCAGGTTACAGTAACTCCTGTGTAGATAACAAGTTCAGGGAAAATTGCTTTAAGAGTGCCCACTATTTTACAGATTAAAAAAGAAATTGTGGGATTAATCGTTTCTTAAACTTGTTAAAAAGTGTTATAATCAAATGTTAAATCGCTTGGAGGGATTACCTAATGTTAATAGATACGTAAGTCAAACATTGTATACAGTATGCCGAATTTAAAACGCTACAAATAGGTAAGTAACACACTTTGCATATCATAGATATATTCTTGATTAGAGATTATAATTTCAAATTTTTTTAAGGGTAGCTATGGAAAATAAAAAGTTAAAAAATTATTAATTTAGTAGTATACATTGCTGGTCATTTTGATCTGTAATGACATCTTGTTTCATATAATTTTGATCTTCAGTTATCTAAAGAAATTTAAAAAACAAAAGTTACATATAAGAATTCAGTCGTTTGCCATGTGTGTTGCCTACTTACATGTAGAGAGATAAGTTGGGCATACTGTACACAGCGAGATCGACAAAAATTTTAACGCGGTCACCTATAGATTTACTGATATGTTTCTGTTCCTAATCAAAATTTTTAAGTATGACATAAAAATTGTAATTTGTGATTACACTTTCCGCGGCAAACAGATTAAGTATCACGTGCATTCTTGTGATATACTCAAAAAGAAAGAACTAGTCTAGGTTGACAAGTTGTTTACAGTATCCTGTTCATACCACTTCTAACTTAAAGAAATTTTCCTTTTCTTATTTCTTGTTTCGTCCAATAAATTACGTAACCAATGGTCCAATTTGCTTTGTAAATTAAGTGACGCGATTTTTATTTCTTAGAGTCCTATATATATTGTTGTACATTTTCAGTCTACCCTCAATATAATACAATTGACCAATGCTTTGTATTTTCATGTGCATTTGCTTGATTGATTGACCTCTGTAAACCGTCATGAGGTAGGATTGCTGCTGGTCTGTCATGTTTATTATTTTACAGTTTATTAAAGCAATTACTAAGAGAGTTCTAGTATACTGTAAATATACCGAGGTTATAGTAGATGATTTACGGCAGAGCCTCTATCATTGGCACTCATTGATTTAACCTCTCTCATGTTTTACTTTAACGTTTAAGACGATTATTGGCTTATATCGTTAAACCCACCCGTCTCCGAATCATCAAACTAGCCAAGTGGCACGCAAGCATCACAAAATTCTGTTTTTCCTTCACCATCTGCTTAAAATCCTTTTACTACAAGAATAACCGCATAAACACGTTTTAAAAACATAACAAAAGTAATTGAGTGTTTGTCCTCGTTTGAGGACCCTTTTAAAGGCTTTATCACCTTCGGTATTACAGACAATGAACTGATTTTCATTTTGGTGTTAAAGTAAGCCGTTAAAAGGAGATACTAACAGTTACAAAAGTAAACTAGCGAAAACATTCAAAATCGTCCCATCAACTGTACGACTATACAGGTGGATAAAAGGGTCGTTTGCTGAATCGGTATATCTCTGAAGTCTTCTGCATTACAGATGATGATTTAAGCTCACGAGAACAACTGACGCCTCCTCTGTTCTTAACTTATCTCTTTCAGATAAATAGCAAGTAGAAAAGACTGATTTGCCTTATCTCTGTTTTTGGAACTAAATTTTAAATTGTTTGGAAATAGTTTTAATTGTAAGACTTAATTATCTAAAGGTGGATTCCTAACCATCAACAGTGTCCGAGATTCGATGTAGACGTCGGTTACAGCCAGCAATTTCCGCACTAGGCTAACTTACCCACCTGCTTGCTGTTTGCGACAATGACTATGTGGTTTGGGTCGGTACAGAGGGAGGTTGTGTGAGAGCAGTTATTTTCTGGTTCATACATATACTATTTATTTCTTATAATTGACTATTATTAGTAAAGTAATCTTTTCATTCCAAATATGGTTCCGGGCATTAGAAATCTTCAAGGCAACCGTGAGATGAGAACCAAACGAAATAAGCTATTAAGGTTGTCCAGCCTAAGAAAATAGACTATTTATTGATATCAAAAACTTACAATGTTTCATTCATCAGACTGGGACGTTGTGCAAAAGGAAGTCAACTTAGACAAACAAATACTCGGATTTTTCAAAAATTTGGATGCAATTTGTAATAGAGAGCTAACTAACTGAACAACAGTTATGCAGAAAATCCTTATAGACTTTCAACTAATCGAGTATAAGATGTGACCGACGTAGACTAGTTAAAAGTTTTCAAAATGCAAAATCTAGAAATTACTTTAGCTGCCAGAGCCTGCACGTTTAATAAATCCCAAGCTTAAAGATTCTTTTGTCACTTAACTGACATAAGTTTTGAGTCACGACAAATTTGCAATGTTGACAAAGCTGGTTTTAGCACAGTGTTATCTCGAGACACAAAGATGTTTTTGTACGTATCAAAGATCAAAAGCAAGTCAGTGTTTTAGAGTTTATCACAGTAGTTGTCTATGTAAACATCTTTGAAATATTTACTTTTACAGATTTTATTTTTTCGAGAAAAAGTATGCAACTGGTTTTAATGGACTTTTCGCCAACTGCTATTGTAGGATTTTGTCCAACGAAAACGATTAATGAATAGCAATAGCAATAAAATTTTGTTGCTCTTTGATATGTAGTCCAGTCACAAAACAGATTCTGAACATTTAATAAGAGAATGGCATTGTCATGTGTTGTTTCCCGTCATATTGTACCCACAGCTTAAAGCCACTCAACGTTGGCTTTTACGGGCCTCTAAATACATTTTCCAGTCAAGGATTAAATATTTGGGTCAAAAACGACACTGGTCATACGATAACTCACTAGTAGTTGTGAGTAAAAATGAATTAGGATTGAGTCAACATCAGCAACGCGACAAACTTCTAAGAAGATTCCTTTAGGTAAGCAATTGAAGAGTTAACAGCTCTCCCATCAATCATTTAAAAACAATTTGACGCACAACCTAAGTATAACTGATATTTCTATATTACCAACGGCAATTATTGCGATAAAACCGTACGAAGAAATCTTAAGAGTATTTAAATTCTGTCACCGATATTACCGAATTAAGGTCATTGATAAGAAATATGCAGCTTTAAGGAGATCTACGCGATCAATCAAAAAGCGACTTTATTTTCCAAAAGTGAGAATAATAATCAGAATACTTTGAAAAAGAAAACGATTCTGCTTGTATTTATTACCTTGAACCAAGCAGACAATCACAAGCTGAAGAATGATGATTGCGTTATTAAGGTGGAAGAAAATGGTGTCACGCGGATTGCATTGGCCTTCCAAAATCAACAAAATCTGTCATTTTTAATGTTAGTTTCGAAAATTAATTTTAAACTTTTAAGCTTTTAAGTAGGTTAAAGTCTATGTCATCTAATCTACGGATTTTTTTATTTTCAAAAGGTCTTTATACTTGTTATAAACTAAATAATTACTATAGTAAAGATCAGAAATTTTGCACAATGCCTAAAAGTTAGACTACTGATATAACTAAGGTAAATGGTTGGTGTAATTGATCAAGAGTTCTCAGAGCGGTTCTGGTATAATTTACTGTTTCAGAAGATTCAAGTTAAAGTCAAATGACTGTTATGTTTCTGCTTGAGAGAAGCAGTGTCCTGTGTACACTATACGCGTGTGTATGTAATGCAGGGAAGGTGAAATGTGAAAGAAACAGAGAATCCGCTCAGCTATTAAGCCAGTCTTTAGTCTCCCGCCGGCTTCACTGCCATTGCGGGCGCAAAAGCAACTACGAGGACAGCATTACTTCTACTTTCTGCTAGGGTAACCGATTACAGATGTCTCTCAGGTCAGGTAGATGTCAGGTGTTGGTTTTATAATACAAACGAGGAATAAATGTGTTGATTTCTAACCGGCATATTATACTATCATAATTTATACAGAATTTTGCTTTAGTACATTTTTTGGCACACAGATTTATTTAACACACTAATGAAAGCAAATCGTAATTAACTTTGAGCATGAGGAATTGTAAGATCTCTATGTAGCAAACAGTACGGAGCACGGTGTTGTACATTTGATAAAATTTTAGAGACGCCAATAGGAAACGGTAAAATGAAAGCTCATCGATAACTCATAAAAGATGCAGCTGGA
>VTPC01088920.1:0-31209 GCA_011009095.1 Ignelater luminosus
CGGGTCTGGAAAGGCATTTATTTATTTAGGGAACGCAATGTAAAATCATAAGCAAAATATTACCAGTTTTATTTCCTGTCTAACGATGTATCACATGTGGTAGAGTGTCATTTAAGATTTTGCGGTTAATTAACCATTAATAGTGGTAAAGAAAAGAGTTTGTTGATATATTAAAGAAAAGTTTAAAATTCTAGTATAATTATTTACTTATTCTATTTAAATGTACTAAGTATTTATAGCTTTTGAACCCAAAGCAAATACTTCTTTCATTATAACATAATTTAGTAGAATCAGGACTGCGGCGATAGGATATTTTTGATCAGGTGTATACTGGAATTTTCTCATAAAATCCACAAATTTGTAAAGTTCCAAATCGAATTTAGGGACTTACCAGTCTGGACGTTCATAATGTTATTTAATATCTGGAAATTCTAAAGAGGACGCTGATAATTCAGAGAAAAATGCTGAAAATCTTCTCTAACCCTTATCCGGGCAACGCATTTTAGTTACGTTACCGGGCAAGGTAGTTCCAGTGGACCCGCCTTTGCATTATACAGTCTGTGTGGTACTTTTTGTTAGTATTGGATACAAGGGTAATTAAAGTAAGATAAAAACAGTTATTATTTAAGATGACTAGAAGTAAATGGCTTCCCTGGTTTGATATAATTCTGCAAAATCGTATAACCTAATTTACCTACATAATATTATAAATCTTTTAAAACCCAAGCATATAACATAATTTACCTAAAAGGGCAGCAGAGGCATAATAAAAAGTATCAATTACCCTTGCATTTTTATTCGATACTACCAGACATACAAAAGACCTTTTCAAAACCTTTTAAAAACTCTCAACGTTTGCAATTTTTATAAGGGGTCAGTTTACTTTGTATTTTAGTACATTGACATCTAAAAAATATCAATTCAGGTGATCATAATTTTGTATTCTACAATATTCATAAAACCATAAACCACCGTAATTACCACTAATATTGTCATTTGAAACTTACAACAACAAAAGATAAACATAATTTACAGAGAATTGTTTAGTATTAATAAAAATGTAAGGAGGGTCCAATGGACCCACCTTGCCCGGTTATTTAATAATCAACTTTAATTTTTTTTTCATCTACTAAATGTAAATTAAAATATTTGACTAACTGATAACGCTCTACCTACGGTATTCTTAGGAATCATAAAGGCTAATTACCCTAAGACAAATATTTTAGAAAATATGACAAAGTAAAATGGGCGCCGGGTTCATTGGACCCACCTTGACCGGATAAGGGCTAAACACTCGAAGACGCTAAATAGCCAACCAAACAATGAATTGGTTCAAGCTTATATATTATGTCATGTCATTCAAAACGTAAAAAAATCTTTAGACAATTTGAGGCACTACGCCGATTGTACAAAAAGGATAACTACAATTCACAAAAATTGTATACCGGCAAATCGAATTTAGGGACCTATATGAGTGCTCATAATGTTATTAAATGTCTGATTATTCTACAAAGGAAAAGGAACCACATGTTTCTGAATTAACATCAAAAATTATCTTTAAATTAAAAAACCTTTTGTGTTTGAAAGTTTTAGATTAAAAAGAAATATTGGCACTAGTAGGATTTGAACATTTGCCATTTTGTGTACCAAGAAAACTTGAATGTTTGATCTTTTACATCACCGTTGACTCGTAGTTGTACGAGGGTTGCTATTTATATTTCTGGCCTTGGCAACACTGACTGTTCCCAGGCGTCAGCTGACATTTCCGGTGTAAACTTTACATTGTTGAACATAACCTCAACCACAACATTTTGTTATTTGAGTGCGATTAGTGTTGTTTGCAGTTAATTGAAAAGTGCATTCCCTAGTAAAAAATGGAATTGACCCGTGAACACTTTCGTGCAATTATTTTTCATAACTTTTGACGTGGATTATCACTACAAGATTGCATCAATGAACTTAATACATTATACAGGTATAATATACTGGTATAATGAATTCAAACGTGGCCGATGTTCACTCCAGGACGAAATCCGTGAAGGCCGTCCAAAATCTGTCGTTGTGCCTGAAAACATCGATGCTGTGCGTGAACTGATTAAACAAGATCGTCATGTGACATACCGTGAGATTGAGGCATCTTTGGGCATTAGTATGACTAGCATCAACAAGATATTACATGATCATTTGGCCGTAAAAAAAATTTGTTCCCGTTGGATCCCGCATAACCTGACCAATGCTCAAAAGAAGGCTGGCGTCGACTGGTGCATTGAAATGTTGAAAAAATTTGCGAAAGGTGCATCAAAGGCTGTGTATAACATCTGCACAGGTGACGAATCATGGATCTACGCATATGACCCCGAAACAAAACAGCAATCAACTGTGTGGGTCTTTCAAAACGAGCCAAATCCAACAAAAGTTGTTCGCGGAAGAAGCACATCGAAGCAAATGGTTGCCTGTTTCTTTGGCATTACCGGTCATGTGGCAACAGTGGCGTTAGAGCAACGTAAGACGGTCAACTCTGAATGGTACACGACCATTTGTTTGCCAGAAGTCATTGGAGAAATTCGGAAAACTTCAAAGAAGAGGCGAATCATTCATCATCATGACAATGCAAGCGCTCACACCGCTGCTCAAACAATTGAATATTTAACCAGCCAGAAGGTCGAGTTGATGGGCCATCCACCATACAGCCCAGACTTCTTTTTATTCCCGTACATCAAAAACAAACTGCGTGGTCAACGATTTTCAACACCAGAGGAAGCCGATTTTTGTTTCAAAACGCATATTTTGGAGCTGCCTCAAACAGAGTGGAAAAAGTGCTTCGAAAATTGGTCCAAACGCATGGAAAAGTGTATCAATCTTAATGGAGAATATTTTAAAAAACAATAAAACTAGTTTCGATCATAAATACTTGTTTTTTCATTGTTAGGCCAGAAATATAAATAGCAACCCTCGTATTTTGAAATTAAAATTCTAGCAAAACAGACATTTCACAGAGAAAACTTTTGATTACTTTATTAATAAATATATATTAGATTATCACTTGAAATTAAACTTATTTGAAACTTGCATTTACAAGTTGTTCCTTTCGCTTGTGAGAAAAACACTGAAAATTCTGACAAAAGGCAGGAAATCTACTCGAAATACTCATAAACACTAAAAAACTGACAGATTATTAGTTCGAAATTGTGAATTAACTACGTCATGCCATTCGAGATGTAGAAAAATCTTTAGATATGGACTGGCCTAGGTTGTCGACTCTATGGCAAGATTTCTTTAGGCGCTTTCGTGTGGTAAAAAGAGTGGTAACTGTTGCATTTAATGTCAGTTTCGGATTTTGTATTCACCACTATGTAGCGCCTAGTCACCGCGGTGCCTTTGGCAAGCTATTGCAAAAGAGGCAGTAAATATATACAGTGTGATGTGTGATTGCAATTGATTGAGGATGGTTTGAATTTGGCGTCATGTCTAAATTATTTTCATGTTGACACTACTTGCAGGCCCGTAGTTGAGGATTGCAGCGTCTGCGTGATGAAACATATTTTGGCGTCCCCCCCCCCAATGTAGTTGCTACTTTTTGCAAAATATTTAATTGGACATATTCGTAAAACTTTAGTATACAAGGTGTAGAATTGCTTCACACATCATAAGGAGTGCAAAAATTACTGTTTTAATTTTTTCCCCGTTTTGGAAAAATGAAAATTACACAAATGACATGTACACTGCCCCCCCAAAAAAATGGACAGGCCTATTACCAATTCTAAGATATCTACAATTGTGTAGGCAACCCATTCTACAACATCGCCATTACTTTCACGCCTAAGCAGGCTCTCTGCAGGACACCTATCGCAATTAGTTCCGCATCATTGAATTTTTACCTAAGCAGTCCCAGGGATTATAATATTTTCGGTTTTTAAATAGATTCTAGATGTGAAAGCTAAACATTTGTGTGCATCCTTTTCAAGGAAGGAATACAGTTAAGACTTAAGTTAATAATAAATTATTAAATTGGTTCAAAAGGTTGTGCGTATTAGAAAATTTTTTAATTAACACCAACACTAAGTTTTAGTAAAGAAGGCATTAATTTTAAGCATCAACTTAAAGTTCTAAAAGAGGCGTATTATAAAACCCACAGAGGAATATCTGTTTAATTCTGAGAGAGCGTTTTCCTTCTGTCCGCAATTCGTGGTTTATTTTCAGCACCTTTTGTCAAAGTATATCAACATTTACTAATAACTTAATAACATCTTAAGCTCAGTAATTTTATTTATTTAAATAAGTTACATTTGTAAACAAATAAAACTTATTATCGAAATACTCGTTTCTCTTCTTGGGTCATTTGCTGTTAAACAATACCACAACATTCTTACTTAATTGTCAAAAAGTGTGTTATTCATTCCTTGAAAAGGATGCATTCACATGTTTGGCTTTCATGTCTAAAGTTTATTTAAAAACTGAAAATAACAATTTTGGATGCCGTTTAGGTAAAGATGTAATGAAGCGGAACTAATTGCGACAGGCGCTCTGCAGAGAACCTGCCTTGGCTTGAATTGTATGAACGTAAGGGTGATGTTGTAGAATGAGTTGCCTACGCAGCTGGCACTTAGCTCTGTCCATTCTCTTTTTTGGGGCGCTGTACACTTGTATGATTGATGAATCAATGCTACACCTGTATAGTGTAAATACTTACCGTTGTTTTACTAACTTCTTTGAAAAAGTAAAAGAATGCTTTAAATTTAAAAATTTAAAAATAAATAATTAGGTATTCCAATAAATAACACAAAATTTACGTAAAAGTTAAGATCTTTTACAAAGGTACTAGCCTCGCTTTTGCATTAGCAAACTGAGCGACTATCTCTTCCACATTCAAATTCTCAGAAAGATCACTTTCTTTCTTTCGGTCTTGATGCATTGTACAAAAACACAATTATATTAATTGCTACTTAGCTTACAGTAAATTTTACAAGTTTGTCACAGCAGAGTGTCATAAATCCGCTTACCTGTGAAGACCTTTTCTACCATTGACGCAGGGTCGTACTGAGATAAGTTTTACTTTCGTAAATACTTTTAAACTAAAACGTTAGAAAAATAAATTATTTCAATACGGTCCTTAGTTTACCCAATTGTCTCTGATACATGCCACTACTTGTATTTGTTGATTTTTATGAGGGACCCGCTGTGAAATACTTAAGTAGTCAAAGTCATAAACGCACTATATCTTTTGGAATACTCTACAACTAACTACCACCAAAGTGGACCAGAGACTACCTAAAAAGGAATATTTAAAGTTTGCAATTTCTTGTCAATTTGTTAGAAGGGCACATTTGTTGTCCAGATTTTTTCGGAAAATTCTTAAAGCTCTAAGTAGAGTTTAAGCCGAAAGTGAAAGACTCAATATAAACATCTCTGGAGTTATTTATGATGTGCTATATAGCCCGCCCTCCAGTTGGGTTTAATTGTAGAAATGAGTAGCGTTGCAAAGAATCTTGTAAAATATTTTTCTATTACCTTGTGTGCCATTATAACTTTTTAAATCGGGTGTAGCCTGGAAAATTATTAATGCGATTTCATAAATTTGCGCTCCTTATAAGTGGCGCCCGCGTGTTAAACACGCACTTCCCGCCCACCAGCTACGGCCCTGACTACTTGTTCTTTTTGCAATCTGTCAAATCTGTATTGTTTACAAGGTACAATAACAGTAAACAAGTAGTACCAACATGAAAATAATTTAAACATGGCACCAAATTTAAGTCATCCTCAATCAATTGCAATCTCACTGTATTGTATAACCTTTATAAAAAAAATTGGCATTTTTTTACTGAATTCTAAACGGTCTCCGACCATACAAATTTCTCATTTACTCTCGACATTCCCTAGTACAAGATCTCTCTGTCAGAGATAGAATCTGTAGAAATAGTGTTCATGCTATACTAATTTTTTTTAACATAGTAAGCTTTATAAAATAAGGCTTGTATTGTTTCTAACTTTCAGGACGTAATAGTTATCATTCTATAAATCATTGTTAGATGGTCTTCTGATTATAATTGCATTATACACACTTGGCGTATATTCAGAATTGTATATCGAATCAATAAGCCAATCGCTTTAGATTTCAAAAGCTAACTATTGTTTTCCTTTTTTTTGCGTTGAGATCTCTTTTCTGTTAGCAGAACCATGTATTCGGTGTTGTTATAATCCTGATTACTAATTTTACTTTATCACCTATTCCTTCATTTAAACTTGTTTGATATCCTACGTTCTTAGAACTTTCTATTATTTTAACTTTTATCCTTACGTATTTGAAATTATTTGTTCCATATTTTTGGATTTCCTTGATAACCCTATTTCCAATAAAAAAAAGGATATCACTAAAAAATATCGGTAAAGTTGTGAATATTTGCAGAATGCATTTATTGTTTATTCTTGAGCATACACAGCTTTTACAATTTGAATATATTACCTAAGACCTTCTTAGTTGATTTAAATCGATTGGTCTATACATGCTTGCCTGCGACATATTTTTATGGTTATTTCATTATTATTGTTCTAAAATTATTGCTACTCTATTTCTATGTAGGTGACAAAGTAAGAAATATTTACGCATAGAAAATACATGAAAAAAATTGAAATATGCATGTATATCACGTTCAGAAAAGAGGTAAAGAAATGGATTCCATAGTGATCCATAATGCTTAAGATTATGAGGGTAGAAGCAAAATATATGAAGGTGTATTAAAGAATGACTTGCGTTTTGCTAGGTTCGCGGTTGCAGTATCTAATTATTCATAAAAGAGCAAGACCAAGCTGAAATCTATGCAACAGGCTAATTAAATAAACACTTATTACATAAACAAGTTATTACTACAACTATTTCATCGATATCTTAAGTGGATTTAATGTATACAAGGTATAATAACATGAATGATTAAAGAAAGTGACAAGGTTACTGCTACGTGAATAGTAATATACAACCTCGTTCTTGACCGGCCATTCAAAAAAGTTTTTTTAGTTATGGAATACATAAAAACTACAAAATTAAAAGTTTACCTTTTTATAGTTTTAGGTATTAATAATACTCAGAATTCTTCTTTTAACTAAAACATATCTAGTGTATTTTTATTTTTCTACTAATAAAGTGTGAAGGCCGTATGAATTATTCAGTGTTTACTTATTAGTTAATACGGAATAATTTTTAGAAAAATATAGACACAGTAACTTACACTATTAGGTAATAATAATGGTTACAGTTAAAACATGCATGAGAAAGAACTGTACAAAAACTATCACCTTAGGAGGATTTATAATGTGTACCAGTTTTTACCTACTAGTCTTTCAATCTTAAACTTTTATAGGTTAGCATTAATTTAAATAATTGGTGTTTGTCCAGGCAACAGTGCAGAAAAACGAACTTACCAGTATTTTATACCCAAATTGAAAATAATAAAAATAAAAAAAACAGCTAAAAAATGTTGCATACATTTGCATTGATGTTTATATTAATATGTAAATTACATTGAACATTCTATACTGGGTGTATCATGACGAATTGTACAAACTTCAGGTGATCTGAGCATATTTTAAGAAAAAAAGTTTTTATTAACATCTGTCCAATCTTCCGTTACTTTCGACATACAAAGTGTTATAATTCTATAAAACAATTGCCCTTTTCTCAGAATTTTCAATATGGTGAAACATATCAAAATGAAAGGCGCAGTTCTGTAACTATTGACGCGCTTTCTAATGTTGTAAAATTACTTAAGGGAAGTCTACCGCCAACTTTTTTCGGACTGCGACTTTTTAAATTTCAATTTGACAGCTGAAAAGTTTGGAGCGTTTCTAACAAATTTTGTCTCTCGTAAAATTTTGATATCTTTAGCCATTTTTGAAATAAATCAGTTTAAACATGAGATATTCCTGGAATATTGAAAGTGTAAACGGGTCAATTAGAAAAAGAGCGGTGATTATTCTTGTAAGGAATTACTTTACTTTTGTAGTTTTAAGACATTCTTTATAAAAATTTTGAATAAAAGCAATTCCTTAAAAGAACTTTAATAACATGTATCTCGAAAACGGTAAAGAACTGGACAGATGTTAATAAGTAACAATTTTTTTTTAGAATACGCTTGGGAATTACCTCCTAAAGTTTGTACAGTATGTCATGATACACCCTGTATTTTAAAAATTTACAGAATTTTTTAGACGATTCATTTTTATGCTGTGTTTTTTAAAAACGTTTCAAGCAGATAGGCAACACATCACACAATAATCATAGACACTTATATGTTAATAAAAAATTAAAATTTCGAATTAATTGACACCAAGAAAAATAAAATGTGGGAATATGGATAATCAAGATTTATATCATTATGAGTATAATAGAATCAAATAACTTGATAATAATAATAAAAATAATTTCTATTGCAATAGTACAGGACTATTAAAATAGAATAAAAACAATAAAATTGAGTAATAAATTATTGGTATGGAATTTACGATTTTATTTAAAAAGTAAACATGTTTAGAATTTCTGTTTATTTAAAAATTTATTTAATTTACGTGAAAACTGCATAAATCCTATTAAAATAGGCTGCAAAAGAGACTCTACGACGGTTCTTTTCGGGAACGTTTATACCATCATATGATCAGTAATTTAACAAGCCCTACTGTCTTCGATGCAAAATTTCAGGTCTGGGCTATTTTCATTTGTATTTTCTATAGGAGGACTAGTGTTTAGTACAGATGGGTTAGAAATATAGAATCTAAAAAAAATATTAATACAGATAGTTTTTACTTTATAACAAATGGCTAGTAGTAGGTACCACTTTTTGCTGATTCTTGTTTAATCTTGGCATTAACACTTCAATTTAAGATTTAAACAGATTTTTCTTTTTTTTTAAATTCATTCTTAAAGTAAAAATTTAATATTTGTATTCAATAAAATGGCGTTTCCACCTCTAAATTAATTCGTACAGTGAGATCGCTTTAGAGCCATTCTCTCTACGCTTAGAACTGCTTTGGATCCTAAACATATGGTCCTTCGACTAAACCCTTCGGACGTTAGTCATAGTCTTCGAGGGAGAACTAACACCTACGGAGTTGCACGCCACAATATCCAACAACACAGTTCTTGAAAGAAGATCTAACCGCTGCTCTGCATATGGTCTATCATCACAGAGATCTCTTTTAATCAAAGAGAGGGAAAGATGCTAACGCCTTTTAATCATTACTATCAATCTTCAACATTGCGTAGCATTATCCCTCAAGCATTCTTCTGCCAGACGTACATCTATGCCAAGTCATCTTGAACCTATGATGGCAGAAAAAAAGAAGAATGGAGAGGCAACCCAAACCGACGCCAACACCAACCCGAGATGAATGACATGGCCGCTTGTGAAAAAAATACCATGCAGCAGTCTCGTGCGCTGTAAAACGCTTTCTTGCAGCTGTGTCAGATTTGGAATAGCAGCAAGGCTGAGGATTTACGCTCTTACATGGATGGTTTATCAAGATTACTACTCGGCCAATCAAACAACATACATGCAAGAATCAAGTAAACCACGGACAGGGTATCAAGTAATGAGCATCACCAGTATCCGTCTACAAGTGATAACTTTTCTAGCCTCGACAAGGAGGGATCTATTAACATAGTTTCAATGTGTATAATAATACAGCCAACCTGCCCCAACGAGGAAATCCATCCAAGGGATTCAAGCTCCTGTAGCGAAACCCAGAAATTTCGTAAAGTATCAACCAACAACAAAAAGAAGAGCTTCGATTCACAACTACCACCAATAACCGCTTCATCAAAGAAGCCAACCACTTACAAGCAGTATCACGATGGAAGAAGACAACAACGTAGAGTCAATCATTGGGAGCCGTCAACATTCAATTACATCTTATTTCAAACCAACAAACACAGCTATACTTTTAAACCTTTCTCTTAAATTCAAGACTCATCCTACTTTAAAACTTTTCATGGCGGAAAAGAAGCTGTCCAAGAACTAACAACCAGCCTTAACTACATCATTGATGAAATCTATAACAGGAAAGAAATCAAATATGATGTTTATCAGTACAACGTCACGTCAATGATACGGAAACAACTTTATAAAAGAAATGCATGGCTATTCACAACTTTAACCACCATAACAGTAGCTGTCATGTGCAATGGAGTCCGGGAAGATGTAGTATGGAATAATAAAAATATCACAAGACTGCATAATCAAGACAAAAAAACAACATTTTTACACCCAAGAGATCTGATAATATAACGGGATTTGGAAAATCAGTGGAATTCAAGATTCTCAAGCTACAATTAAATAACACAGCACTAATCATCCTCCTCATTATACTAGTTATAATGGGATGGCGATAGATTATATTTATTAAGAAGAGGCATTTCAGTCGCCAGCAACCAGAAGCAGCCGACCCGAACGATAAATATGAAATGGATCCACTCTAGTGTCATCCAGGTCATCAACCGAAATCTTTCTACAACTAGCCAAAACACGACCAATAGGCTTCTTGAAGGACTTAATCATCAGAACCCCCATGCCCACGTCAAGTTGTGGAGTCACCAGTATGTTTTGTCTTGGCATTGACACTTTAATCCAAGATTTGAACAGTTCCTTCTTCTTTTTAATTCATTCTTAAAGTACAATGTTAATATCTTCATTTAATAAAATGGCGTTTCCAGGGCTAAATTAATTCGTAAAGTGAGATTGCTTTACGGTACCGTTCTCTCTACGCTTAGAACTCCCTTGGGTCCTCAGCAATATACAACCAAGCTGCATTCATGTATATGATTATCAAAAGCACTGATATGTTAGTACAGTGTGGAATATTCTCTGCTCGTTAGTGCTTGAGATTTAGTAAGGTTTTTTTGCTTTTTACATTTTTTTACAAAAATAATATTTAAGGAGCTGCCACTAATGGAACCATATAAGAAACAATAGAAACTATTTTATGAAAAGTGTAGAAAATTCCAAAATGATACAAACAAATCCGAAACTCGAGATGATAACAAATATTGTGTGAAATTCACTCATTAAAAAAACTGAAACAGGAGGTAACAGTTTTAGAGAAGAGAAGATTGAGTTTGACAAGCAGAAAAATATTCCAAACCAACTTACCACAAAAAAGCCGCTAATTTAAAGATAATAACTGCATTCATATTTATGGCTTCATATCATTGAAGTGACAAACACTAAAAACAGCAGTTTTAGAATTTCTTTGAACTACTGCAGCTTGTCCATGAGCAATTTCGGATTGTTTCAGATGAATTTAAAAAAGCAAACTTCAAGTATAAAAAATAGTGAAAGTATGATACTGTTAGGTTACAACAATAACCCTGAAGAATGGTATGATAGATTTATGATAAGTAGTAAAGAACTTTTAAACCCTGATAGTTACTGTAGAATCGCAACTTTGTTTAATGCGTATATTGTTTATATTCTCATTCACGTCATGAACTTGGCATACATTTATTTTTGTCCAAGGAAAGTGTGAACTTTGTTTTCTGAGCTACCCTAGACCATAACAATGAACACTACGATTTGCTATTTGAGTGTATAGACTCTCTCCAAAAGTATATTTAGAGACTTTAGTATTTACGGATCAAATAGTCGAAGTTGTTCGTATGACGTAAATCCATCAAGCTAAATATCATTGCGGTTGAAGCAAAATTACCTGTAAGACCTCTTTATCTCCATATTTTGCAACGATAAAAGAAAAGGCTATTGTTAACTTTTTTTGTATTAATTTCATGCTCTTACTTATTTATCTTTTATATAGTAGACAAAAAAATACCAAACCCGATCTTTTAAACAGTAAACTTTGCGAATTATATAGCTATTGCACTTATATGTATCTAGAAAATTCACTAACAATATTGTTTTGTCTTACAGAGACGAATGTTCCCCTGGGAATAAACCGCTGGAAAAACAAATTGTTTATAACGGTTCCCCGCAGACAGGAAGGTGTACCTTCTACAGTCAATTATATTTTACTGAATAGCACACAAAAGCACAACGTTCCTCTAATTCCCTATCCAAATTGGAGTCTAAATCAACTTGAACCAACTCGAGATGAAAATGGCTTCGTTTCTGTATATAGAACAGTTGCGGATGCATGTGATCGACTCTGGCTTATTGATACGGGATTCATTGAAACTCCAGGTACTGCAGCATCTATTTCTTGATGTTTTCTTTTTACATTCGTTTTTTTTGTAGGAAACAACACTCGATATCACCAAGGAAAAATTGTAATAATGGATTTACATACGGATCAAATTATTAAGCAGTACTATCTCAAACCAAGTGACGTAACGGAAACCACGTTATTAGCTAACATAATTGTTGATGTGTCTCCACAGGATTGCGACGGAGCTTTCGCTTACTTGCCTGATCTATTAGGTTATGGAGTTGTTGTATATAGTCTGCGAGAAGATGATTCCTGGAGAGTGACACATAACTATTTTTACTTGGAATCATTGCATGGAGAATTTGATATCGGGGGTCAACGCTTTCAGTGGAATGATGGTGTTTTCAGTTTAGCGTTATCTTCGGTTAAACCAGATGGATTCCGAGACGTCTATTTTCATTCCTTGGCAGGAATACATTTGTTTAATGTTTCTACGAAAATCTTAAGAGATCGTGAACTAGCTACAAGATCGTATCACGGTGATGATGATTTTAAGGTAAAAATACTTCGTTATTATCAAAGGTTCTAAAAGATTCTTTCTGAAAAGTCTTAATCTTGTAGCAATTAATTTTGAATTCCTCATCTGTTATGTAATCTTATTTAATTATTTTCTATTAAAACTGAATACAAACTAAATAATTTTCTCAAAACTAATTTAGTTTTTACAATCTATTCTAGGTGGTTGCTAACAGAGGAGAAGGTGCCCAAACATCCAGCTCCGATCTTCATCAACCATCAGGTGTACTATTTTTGGCTCTGGTTAATCAAAATGCTCTTGGGTGTTGGAACATCAACAAAGCACCTAGAATTGAAAACTTCGATATTGTTTACAAGGATGATCAAAACTTCATTTATCCGGCAGATATAAAAATATACGAAGATGATGTGATAGTGTTGAGCAATACTCTGCCGGTTCAAGTGTACAGTCGTTTGAATTATGACAAAGTTAATTTTAGGGTGTTGATATTTAAGGTGGCTGATGTTGTAAAAGGCACAGCATGTTCTCCCGTAGTTCGTCGTAGGATTGGTTATCACTAAATATTTCATTTGTTTAATTGATTACATTGGTGGGTAACTAATTAGTACAAATAGATTTTAGTAAGTTACAGCACTTGTTAAATTTCAATTTAATACAAAAATATTCTCTCTTATAAATGTACTAACTTATTAACTAGTCTTTTGACGTAAATGTCAGTTACTTATTTGGTCCAGGTGAGTTAACAATGTTTATTCTCTCGAAGAAATTAGCTAAGCTTTCTTCTAGCAAATAAACGTTCTCTTCACTCATTTGGTGTATAAGTAACAATTGTTCTTTGTTATGTTTCTTCCTAATTCTTTATATGGTGCCTTGTAGTTTACTTAGAAAGGTTACGTGTTTTCAGTTTTTTCCAGTTTGCTTTAGCTTGTTCTAGCATTTCCTGAATTTTTGATTTGTAAGTAACGCTGTAAAAATGAAGATTTAGTGGCATCTTAATAAATATTTTTTCTACATACATTACACTGGTTTCTTTTTTATTTCTGAATTTAATTAACTAATCAATAACAGCGATTTCTTGATGTTTATTATACGATTAGAGATTTTAGTAGGTTATTTAATTAATTAACTTAAATGGCTTAATTAGTTATAATACTAGAGACAAATGAAGTTAGAACTGCATGTATTGTTAAGTTGATCATTTTCCTTTATTCAGATAAATGCCCTAAAATTCTTTCTCTATTTGGAAAACTCTAAGAAATTTCGTTATGAGGTCTAAAACTTCACAATTCAAAAATAGACTGATAATATAAAAATTTAAAAAATCAAATTAGTATTATTATTATTATTATTATTGGTATTATCTTAATTGCAATGTATTCTTCGTAATATACTAATACCATGTTAAATCACTAAGAAGGTCATATGTTAAAATATATTTTGAACCGGTCTACTGCACGTGTTCTTAACAATATTTAGGAAGCAGAAGAGATGTTATGATCGAAAAGTCCAAAAAAATCATATCCTTTTATAAAAATAATGATCTTTATCCAATATACAAAAATATTTAAAAAAAAACAAAACACTTATAAGAGAAAACTATAAAAGAGTTTTAAACATTTAAAGAAACAAAATTCCAGAAATCGGCAAACTACATACACTTACGTCAGTTTGCTTTTGAAACCGATGACTTTACCATTAGACCATTACATACGATGTTGGATTCAGAAAGTATCCTTGAGCAATACCAGACGTCACGTTACATTTGAAAACTTTTTCCCTTTTTTGTTTTCCCTTTCCAGCCATGGAGGAAATTCAAAGTGGATCATGTTGTAGAACGATCTACCTATTCAAGGATTGATTATCATTATTAATACTTTTGGAGAATTATGACGACTTTTTTTCGTCTTGGCTGTTTGTACAGACTAATTGAAGAACATTGCAGTAAGCCAAGGATTAATATATTCAGCAGAAATCTTTCAAGACAGAGATTTTCCTTTTTTTGTAAAAAAACTGATTTTGTTTTGCATTTCGTAATCCCAAAAAACAACATTCTTCATGCCCCAAAAGCATTCTAAATGTCAATAATAGAATATCAAGAAGAATAGTTATTAAAATATCAATATCTCTGAAGTTTAGGCAAAACAAACTTTTCAGAAGAAGCTAAATGAAGGATTTGCTTTTTGAGATGGTAAAAAATTTGATTTAATTTTTCACATACTGGAGGTATTATTTCTTTACGTAGTAAGACTTGATCGCATCTTCATTTGCATTTCGGTTCATATCTTAATAAACCTTAGAAATATCAAGCACAATAATTGAAAGTATTCCAAGTAGATTAGTAAGATGGATTAAATGTGTAGTAAATATCGTTAAATAATAATAAATAATTAAATAAAGTCAGCATATGTAATTAATTACTTTAATTTCTTACAGAAAAATCTTTAATATTTCTAAGAGTGTATTTATAACAGCCACAGTTAGTTATATTTAATTTTGTTTGTCAAATATTGTGCTTACTAGATTTAATCTTTATTGATGTATATCTGTCACATTTTAATATAATTCTCATACATCTATTTTGTATCTTTGGATTTCAGTTATTTTATACGATGGTAAATTAAAAAGAACAAATGAACAGAAATTCAGATTATTATTAACGATTTGTATAGCCACATATGAGAAGATAAACAAGAAATTCAAAAGAGATATAAAAATGGTAACCTGAGACATGGAACCAAAAATAGGAAGTGACAATGCAGGTCATGAATCAATAATGGGAAAAGAAGGATTAGGCAAGAGAAATAACAATGGAAACCGACTGTTTCATATTGTCATTTCTCTTTAGAGATAAATTGTATACATTTTTTTGTTCTTTGTTTAATTCTTTAATTTAATTATACTGTACAATCTTATAAGTTGGCGTATGGGCAGTCATGGCAACATGTTGTTGCTAGAGAAAAGAAAAGAAGAAAAAAACTGTCAAACAGAGGCAAGTAAAAAAATTGTATATTTTCATTATCATACACACAGTCCTTGTTCAAAAGTTTTATACCATTACGAACTCTTTGAGTTTTCGTCGGATGTAAAACACTGACTGATAGAGTTTTGCAAGCAAAATAAATTAACAATAGGCGGTAGCATCTTCCAACATAAAACAATACATAAAGAAACGTGGAGATCACCAGGAAGAAATTTAGTAATTGTTCGATATAGCTTCCCCTAAGAAAGAGCCGTTTTGAGAACAAGGTTTTGGTATCTGCAGGTAGAGAATTACTCACAGAACACAATTCCGCGTGCGGAGGTAAAGAAAATTAATCCAATCTTGGTGAAACCGAAACGCACATCTGAGGCTATGTTGCACGATACAAACAATGAAGCTGGCAAGTAAATCAGCTGCTGCAGACAGTACCAACTTTCTACTGCAACATAAAAAATTCTATACACGGTTTCTGTCATTCGTAAAATGATCTTGCGAGGGAGCCGAAGCGAGGGGGTGGTTAGGTTAGAAGTAGTAAAACAATCATTTTTTCAAGAATTCCACCCTAATCTTGTGATAGGGGCGAAGCGAGGTGGTGGTTAGGTTAAAAGAGTAAAACAATAATTGTTTTCAAGAATTCCATCCTAATTTTGTGATGGGGACGAAACGAGGTGGTGGTTAGGTTAGAAGTAGTAAATCAATCATTTTTTTCAAGAATGCCACCCTAATCTAATGATGAGGGCGAAGTGAGGGGCTGCTCAGGTTAGAAGTAGTAAATCAATCATTTTTCTCAAGAATTCCACCCCAATCTTGTGGGGGCCGAATTGAATAAATGAATTCGTTCATGCTTGCGCGGGGTCAATGTCCTCCAGCTGATTTAGGGAAATTGGGTTGTGGTATTCTCGGTTGGTACGCTGTCGAAAAGCAGCACGAACTTCGCCGCGATATTACGCTGTCATGGCAGTCGGTATGCTTGAGAAGTGTCAGATTCGTCGATTTTCGAAGTTTTTTTTTAAATTTCCAAATGCTTGGCGTCGGAGAGGCCTTCCGTCGGTGTCTTTTGATTCACTGAATGGAGATACGTACATTGGTAAAGTTGAATTTTTACTGTAGAAGTTAAATTCTAGGGGTACTACTACTATATCGTACTGTTACCGAAAATTTAAAAACCAAATAACCATACGTTGATTGAAACAAAGTGCAAAAGCTGGCTACAGGACGTCAGAAGCATAAGAGGAGCAGATGTGGGATCAGAACACATGCTTATCAGAGCCAAAATCAAAGTGAAACTAGCCATGAATAGAAACCAGAAATTAAAAAAGAGAACCAGATATAATGTTAAAACTTTGAATCAAGAAAATGCAAGAAAAGACTTTAGCGAGAAATCGACAAGAAATCGCGCATTAGCTCAACAAAAAGAGGAAACGGTACATAGATGAATGAATGAATTTTAAAACAGCCTTAATAAATACAGCAAAAGAAACAATTGGGCGGAAAAACAAGAAAAGAAAAAATGGATAACAGAAGATACACTACAACTTATAGGTGAAAGAAAGAAAATCAAGGAAGAGATGCTGCAAAAAGAAAAAACGAAAAAAGAAAAAGTGCTAGAAGAGATGTACGGAGAAGAAAATACAGCAGGAAAGAAACAAGCTAGAAGAGATAAAAAAATTACATAAACGAGATGCTAAAATTATCTGAGAAGGCAACACAATGAAACATCATACGAAATTTGTCAAGTAAACTACTAAGGAGCACAAGAGAAATAAAAGACAAACACGGCAACGAGGTCAAGTCAGAGAAAGACGTGATACAAAGATGGAAAGAGAATCATGCGGAAATATATGCAAAGCATGAGATAACGCAAGACATAAATGAAGAAAATGAAATCCAGGAACTGATAATAAGTACAGAAGCAATTACAAAAGCCGCAGGTATAGATGACTTACCAACCGATCTATTAAAGGCAGACCCTAACCAATAAGTAGAGATGCTATATAGGGTGTAAAGGAAAGGACGGAAAGAAAACTTCAGTACGTTATTCTACGGTAAAAAATAAACCGAAAACCTCTATACCATTTTGCTTTTGACACTATGTTGAAAAAGTTATTGGAAGTCGTAAATTTCTTAGTTGATTCCGCATTCTTAATAAATACAACAAAATATTAATGTTTAAACAGAGTTTAAATGTTAAAAAAAACAGTAATTATTAGAGACCGGATTTTTAGGCACTAAAAATCATCAAAATAGGCAGACAAATATGCACTAAAAACCTTTAAAGTAGGCATCATGATAGGCAATCTAGACGGTGAAATAGGCATTTTAGGCAACAAAATAAGCACTTTAGGCCATCAAATAGGCATTTTAGGCTAAAATAGGCATTTTAGGCAACCAAATAAGAATTTTATGCGATTTAATAATTCTTGAGAAAATTCATTCAAGTTTTTCAGCTTTACTGCTTAACCTTTATATGTTTTTATAATTAATTTTTGTGAACTAAAATTATCTTGTTGAAAAACTAGATATTCCAAGTATGATAGCTATGTAAAATAATAATGATGTGATAAAACGGTAAATCGATAAAAAACTTAAAACATGTTAAATAATACATCTAAAAACAAATTACAATATTAGAAATACATTTTATTATTGGAAGTACTACGTTATAAGGACATTTATACAGGGTGTTTCCTAATGATGGTGTAACGTAAACCTGCGTTGCAGTAATAATATGACTAACAACTAGGATCTTAGGGTCCCAGGCCAGCTAAACTCGGCGTAGGCTTTGGGTGCGGGACGGCTAAGATTATACTTACAATAAAACACCTGATATTAGTTTACCAAATAAACAAGGATGGTAAAAATTGCAAAGTAAAGGTTTATTTTTGAAGTAACCAGTAAAACAGATTTCAACGGAAACAAGATTAAATGGAATAATGATCGATAAGTTTATACTTAAAATACAAAAAAATTATATGAATTTAAAACAATAAATCGATTATGAATAAAAAAGAACTACTAGAGGTAACCGTAGTTACAAAATTTGAAACAAAATTTAGAATATAGGATCCTTACTTTTAAAAAAAACAATGCAATAAAAAAATGTAATAAAAGGACTAATTATAAACAGGAAAATGAATAAACCAAATGCAAAGCAGCATTAAAAAAATAAGAAAATGATAGCAAAAATATATGACACAAAAATTATCAAAGTAAAATATAAACGTATAAACCAGATTATCTGTACTCACACACAACAAATAATCTCAAGTTGTTTCAAGGCAAAAGGAAAAATTTAACACATCGGAGTGCTGCAAGAAACAAACTCCGATATTGCAAAATTAAAAAATTGAAAAGAAAATTTAATTAAATGAGAAGTCTGAAAAAGAACTTGAAATTATTTAGGTGTACTGAAATTTTATAAACATAAAAAAAACAAATTAAAATTAACAATCGGATAATAATTGAAGGAATGAATCAGTCTTACCACAAAATGCAAGAAGCAGCTTTCGATTAATTAAAAAACTGGAAACACAAAATAAATAATCATCAATTACATCCGAATTGAGCATTTATCAAAACTTTAAATGATAGGAACAAAAATAAAGGTCAACAAGAAAATTGAATTAAAGGGAGCTTTTCTTTTTTTTTAAATAAAAGATCCTCAATAAATCTGGTGAGGTTACTCTAATTTTTATTACTAAGCAAAGATAAATTTTGTAATGGATTGAAAAATAACCAAATTTAACTGAATTAAATTATTCGCTAACGAGGAGCCGGAGAGATTCTCAAAGTGGGTTGACAGTCCACTGCCAGAATAGATTCCCATAATATTCTGCGTATGGATGATGGTGAAACTGAATTGTTCCCAGCATTCACTGCTACTGCCAGATCCAATTAAATTTAACCCTGCTTCTTGAAAAGCACGCAGGGCAACTCGGGTGCAACTTTTATTTTTGGAAATTACTCGTATTTTTCACAACCAAATAAAAAACTGGAGATAAAAGAGACCATCGTTAGTAACGAACCCGTAAGAGATGAAAGAAAAGATAATTAACTTACCCCTTTTTTAAAATAGCGTTTTCAAACAACAACGAGAAAACCTTCCTCGTAATTCTTAGGTGAAGATCACCACACACTCTCACGTGTCGAATCTTTCTGTCCTGCCTGCGTGTTGCATTCCCCCAGAATTTGGAAGCGTATATCAATTGTCAAAGGAACTTTAGTAAATACCGGGTGTCTCACACGGAAGAAATTTGATATACCGTACAATTAATCATGTGGCGGGCCAATAACCACAAAAAGACCGTTACAATGGTAAAAAGTTTTAATAGATAATTCCTGGGCTAATTATAAGCAAAAAATTCCATGTCCTAAAATGCACTCCTTCCGAGATACAGATATTTGACTTTTTTTTTAGTTTTATAACGAAGATACACTTACGTAAATAACATTTAAGGTTAATCTGCTTCTTTAAATTTGACGCGTATATTAGGGGTCTAACTTGTTTAAACGCCTATCAACATAAACATCTTAAGCGGATTATCTTTTGTTAAGGGCACACTTTCTTTACTACCTGTAACTTTTAATCGGTAGTTTTATTGTAATATTTTTAAACTATTTGCAGAAATTACTATTTATTACTGCCCGGACATCTGAAATGGATTATAAAAGATTTCTTTAAAAGAAGTTGAAAGCAAATTTCTAAAAATAACTAACGGATCTTAATCAATAAAGATAACAATACTGACATTGCATTTTAAAGTTTTTTAAAGTAAAATATTAATATTAAAAACTCATACAAGTAAAATATGCACTCATTTAGGTAAACTAGACACCCATTTAGGCAAACGAGGCATTCATTTAGGTAAAACAGGCACCCATTTAGGCAAGATAGGCACCAGTTTAGGACAAATAGACATTTATAGGCAGATATTAAAGATCGTAGGCATTTATTTCAAAAACATAGAAAAAAGGCACTTAAGCACTTAAAAAAAATTTTTTTCTAGTGAAAAGTACGTAGATTATCCTAAAACGAATTTTCCTTCGCTTGCCTAAAAAATCTAAAATTAGGCACTTGCCTAGAAATCCGGTCTCTACTAATTACATACCGTTTATAATTTCTTTTTGTACTAGTGTATTAGTAATCCACTTCTTAAAATGGTAAATTCCTTGCAAGAAATGCCTTTTGAAAATATTGCAACGTTACACGTTACTAACAATGGTAACTAAGGTACGAGATTGCAAGCACAACTCGCGTACTCACTCCTTTAAACGTACCGCGTTGCCAAATTTAAAAAGTTTTAATTGCTAATATTTTGAAAAATATGCAGTTAAGGCCAAATTGGTATAGGAAATTTCTTCTTATTTTTGAGCACAGAATAATGTACTGTAGTTTTTTCCACTATTTCTTTTAATGGAACAACAAAGAAATACCAAACGAATGGAAGGTAGGGGTAATAATTAAAATACCAAAGAAGAAATTTAAGCAAATGCGATAACTGAAGAGCAATAACGCTATTGAGCGCTACTTCAAAGGTACTACCTAAAATCTTACTAGAAAGATTAAAACCGAAGTTGGAAAAAAATTGAGAATCAACCAAGCCGGTTTCCGAGCCACATACTCCACTATAGACCACATTTATACCTTAAGAATCATCCTAGAGCAAGCAAGTAAATGGCAAAAAGACATAACGATGAGTTTCATCGATTTTGAAAACGCCTTCAATCGTGTAAATAGAAAGCAAATATGGAGTTTACGGTTTACCAATAAAATATGTTAAAATGATCAAACTATTCTACGAAGGATACAAAGCTAGACTAGAACACATAGAAAAGATAATAGAAAAGGAAATAGTAATTGAGAATGGAGTAAAACAAAGCTGTATCTTGTCTCCAACATTGTTCTTAATTGTCGTAGATTGGATTATGAAAAGTGTAACAGATAATAAAACAGGAATTAGGTGGAACCTATTTAATCATTTGGAAGTTCTTGAATTTGCAGACGACATATGCCTCCTTACCGAGAGCAACAAGCATATGCAAAAGAAAATCGATAAGTTATATCAATACTCCGATATAGTAAGACTAAGAATTAATGTAAAGAAAACAAAGATATTGAAAACCAACAAGAAACGAAAGAACAGAATATTGATAAACGGAGAAAAATTAATGGAAGTGGATAAATATACATATTTGGGAGCGGTACATGCTTTAAACTCACTGAAAAGAATTTGGCAGAAAAATGCAATTACAGAGACAACAAAAATCAGAATATTCAATAGCTGCATTAAAAGCATATTACTCTATGGTCTAGAATCATGGATACATAAGGAATAAAAAATAAACAGATTACAAACTTTTGGAAATAAATCGCTGAAAAAAAATCTTGAAAATATACTGACCAATAGAATATCCAACGTAGAACTATAGAACAGAACAAAACAAGACAAAATAGCAGTTGCAATTAGAAAAATAAATAAATTTGGCATACACTGAGAAAGGACCAAAAAGATATAGCAAGACAAGCACTTGAATATCAGACAGTAGCGAAAAGGAAAAGAGGAAGACCGGACAATACCTGGAAAAGGTGAACATGAAAATATTGAACTGAACTGGAGAAAAGTCAAAAGCAGAGCGAAGAACAGAGACGAATGGGGGAAAATAGTACATGAAATCGCAGAGAAATGATCAAAGAAGAGGATGCGCTGATCCGGCCAATCAGCCATTCTGCACTCTTGGCCAAGAAACGCATATATGTAGGTGCCCGATACTCCCATAGGAGTGATGGTACTAGCACCAGCAATAGTTTGTATAGTAACAATTAGCATATGTGCAAAGATTTTTTTCTATGAGGCCTAAAGGTTTATTGTTTATAATAACTCCTAAATATTTCATTTCATTTACCTTTTCTATTTGTTTATTATTAATTTTTATCTTCAAGTTAATATGATAAAGTTTTCAATAAAGTATGTAATCATTACGTTTACACAATCTTTATAGATTTGTTTATTTCTTTAAATATACCTAAAATTAAACGTTTTATGACATTTGATGGTTGAATATGTGTACGTACAAACATGTAGTATTGTTTATGGAACTGTTTCTTACATTGGACTAGTCTTTCAATTATTATTTGTTTTATCAATCATTTCTATTTGCTTCGTTTTTACTTGTGACAACTTCTTGAAAAGCCTCAAAAGTAACCTCATGTACAGGAGCAGATCGACACTTAAGGGGGTTCCTTAATACGCCAAGTTGTAAAATTTCTTGAAAACTTCTGTCTAGAAATAATTTTGAAATCTTTTATTATATTCTGTACATATGGAATCCTCTTACGCGGACTCAGAAAAAAGAGGGGCTCGGTCTAAAAGCTTCCCCGGAAGTTTTTAAAAATCTTGTAAAACCTAAGGAATCTGCAAGAATCCGCTGACTTGCAAGAATCTGAAGGGCTACAAGGACATAAAGTCAGCAAAAACTAATCACTTTGAAGGACTTTGAAAACCCGTAAGAATTCGGTAATATACTAGAAAGTCCTAGAGGTACGCGGAAATCTGGAATCTTGCAGATATTAAAGTGCAAAATCTCTATTTAAGCTAAAAATTACAGTTAAGCAAAGTAATTTACCATCTGCTCGTTCTTTCGTTTGTTTCAGAAGCCGATGACGGATTAATCTATTTCCTGGAGAACTTGTAAAATTAACTTTGAATATTTTTTATATGTGCATGTTTGTTACGGGAAAGTCAAAAGGTATTTACATATCAAATGGCTGACTCCCTGTAGTGGACCAAAAGTTAAGAGCTTTAATTTGGAATCTTTAAACTGCCATGGTTATTTAATTAGTTATTGTAAAAAAAACTCTTTTCAGTATAACCCGGTAGAGTTGAAGAATGGATCCTAATGGAATTTCGAAAAGCCATGGGGAGATGACTCAACAACTTTCGATGGGTTACATCTAGATCAAAAGGCGCTATTTGAACGATCAAGCAAACAGATGTATTTTTTCTTTTATTGCAGATTCTTAATAGAAAGGTTTATTAAAAATTAGAACCCAGTGGTCGTGATCTACCTCTACAGGTGCAACAGATAAAGTGGACCTTTCATTTCTCAGATCCGTAGCTATGGGTAGGCAGAGTAGGCACCCGCCTAGGGGCGCAAAAGGCAAGGGGGACCATAAGAGCGCTAGGAAAAAATGAAATTTCTTCATACTAAAAGAAACGCAACTAAACAAGGGACATTGATAAAAATAATTCATCAGTTTAAAACTATTCTCTACAATTTTTGTGCGTTTTTAAACAACAAATGAGTAATAGCAATACGAACTGAATTTTTATTAAATTTATGACTGACACAAGCACACTAGGTTTTAATGGTCAACAAATGTTTAGAATTCTCGAATTTTAAGAAAAGAAATAAAAAGGGTGTAAGAGGTAAGTTGGAAACGAGATAAAGAGTTCCTCGGAGTTTTGGTAACAAAAGGGCCTGTACGTGGAGATTATTTAGAGTGCTATCCTATGACAAAGAATAAACAATTTTCTAAAAAATCTTTCTACAGAATTTTATCAAATGGAGATAGTGTTCACAGGAAATGGATTTTTTATCGTGTAGAACGCGATGCAGTTTCTTGTTTTCCTTGTTTGTTGTTTGGACTGCGCAGTACCCAATGCTCTATGCCGGAAACAGGATTTAGCAACCGGGGCGTAACATTGGTGCCAGAATAAAATCGCACGAGAATTCGGCTTCCCATAAAAAAATGCGCCATCGACTTACAAACTTTTCAAGTGAATATCGATCAAAATCACTTTGTTACTAAAGAAATCCAACGAGCAAGAAATATTTAAAAATGCATTTTGGATGCAATTTTGTTTTGCATGAAAAACAATGAGGTATTGCGAGGATCGGTCGAAAATTTGGGCACACAAATTCCGAAAACCTTTTACGAACAATAGAGCTGCTAAGCCATTATAACCCTATCATTAAAAACACATGGACTTGGAAAACAAATCAGCAAAATACTTCTTACCACAAATTCAAAACGAACCTATAGCAATAGTTGAAATTGCTGTCAAAAACCGAATTGTATCAGAAATAAAACGTGCCAAGTATTTCTCTGTGATTCTGAATACAACTCCTGACGTATCTTATACAGAATGACTTTCATTTATTATTAGATATGTAGAAAAGAATAAGGATGCGTGTACGATTGAAGAGCAATTTTTGGGAATTTTTAGAAATAAAGGAGAAAAACTGGTTATGCTTTAGCTAATATCCTCGAAAAAGAATTTGCAGATTTAGGTCTTAATATTCAAAATATAAAAGGCCCGGCCTACCCTAATAACACCAACATGGCTGGGCGATATCAGGGTGTTCAGGCTAGAATAATATTAGAATTTTGTCTCATGTTCGGTACGCAATTTAAATTTAGTGGCGTTATATAGTGCCTCGGTTAACTATGACATAATCACCTTTTTTGGAACAGTTCAAAACCTTCTTAATATTTTGTGCACTCTGCCATCAGATGGAAAAAGCTTAAATGTACGTTAAAATTAACACTAAAAGGATTTAGTGACATGAAGTTGTCTTCGAGAACATTAGCCCTAAGAGCAGTGATCACTCGATTCAAAGACCTTCTAGCATTTGTGCAAGAAATGACTAATCCAGCCATTTACTCTGAGAACACTGTTAGTGAGGCGAAAACTTTTCAAAAAAAACCTGAGGCATTTCGAATTTGTGATTCTTTTGGTTATTTGGTATTCCGTTTTGGAAAACATTAATAAAGTAAATCTTTCGCGACAAAAGAAAAATGTGACAGTTCATATAATGTGCAAATATATCAAAGGATTACTGGAAGAAGTCGAGAATTACAAAAACGATTGTTTTGCTAAAACTGATAGAGCTGCTAAGGATTCCCAGAATTGTGATATTCCCATAGAACTCAAAGAAATGAGCAAGAGGAAAATCAAAAGAATGCCTGCCCGAAAAACTTGGAACTGACTCTAATTTGACGCCAGATGTGAAAGAAAGACAAATAATACTCCACAACGTGGATTCCATAACTTCCCAATTATGTGATCGTTACGAAAAATTAAATGGTGCGTCGTTTTTAAAGATGAGCCTCAGCGACAAGTGTATTAAAGATTTGTGCATAAAATATCCGAGGGATCCCGTAAAGTTTCTGCAAGAAGCTGAAAGTTTCAGATTCCAGGCCTAATTTATTTTTAAATAAAACTTCGTACAGTAAAATAGTTTTTTTAACTATTAGTAATAGAAATTGCGTAAAAATGTAAGGCTTTGTTAGTTATTATAAAAAATATATGCCATAACATATTGTCATTTCAAGAAAACTCATATTTCCTATTCCTATTATTTATTTTCTACTTTTGCAAAATTAATCACGCATTTGAAAGTCCATAGTCATTAATAGATTTTATAACGTGTTTTCGAAAACCTTCGCTTAGGCTCTGCGATTGATGTTCTTTTAAGTATTTTAAATATATCTACTATTTGTTGTAAAGATAACACATATGAAGATTACTGGTTTTGTTGAAAACGAGTTGGTTGTGGATGCGTGATACTCACCTCTTCTGATATTCGTGGGTATATATATTGGGAAAACACTATTTAAGTTTTAATTGCAGTTTGTTTAAAAACGTAACAATATGAAGCAAATAATATTGTTAACATTGTTAGTGTGCATAATTGACAATTTCGAATGTAGAGGGTTAAAAGAAGAGTTCACATGGACGCACATAGATTTTTTGTGGCCTGATGGTAATTCACACGATCAAAAGAAACAATATCATCTGCATCATCCTCATCACTTTCATTATCATCCGCAAGAACAAGCATCATCATTATCAGGTTTATTTCTGTTTCCAGGAAGCAGTAATGCATTGAAGGGCAAACATTTTGGTGTTTCTCAAAATATTTGGGGAATTAATTATAAATATGGTGAGTGTTACTAAAATAGCATTAAGAATTTTATGCAGACTTTAATGATTAATAATGTTTATTTCAATTTATTATTTTTATTTAAAAGGCGCTAATTTGTTTATTATACTTCTACAATAAAACTATAAAAAATTAAGTTTTAAACGTTAATTATTTGAAATCTGGTTTGGTAATTAGATAACATTCAAAATCACTTTTAAAATACCTACTTTAGTATTAAATTATATCGGTGTATCATTAATGGAGCAATTTACAAGCTCATGTTATTGTTACTACAAAGATACGGTAATGAATTGAATCTGACAAAAAATTTTAAATAAGGGCATAAAAAATTTGAACAATTTGGGCAATTTTTATTTTTTGCCTGAGATTAGCATGTGGGTAGGTTTTTTAAATTCCAACATATCGATTCTACCATTTATACTATAAAATAATGGTTTTAGTGTTTAGTTTTCTGGAGTGAGCCTCTTGGTTGTTATTTTTTTAATTTAGTATTTTGAAATTAATTTATTTGTAGGATTATTATCATTACCTACTAAAATCTGAGTTAAAGGTGGTATTTAACTTGCAGATTAGTGTTAACCGTTAATAAAATTTTTTCTTTCTATAAATTTCAATCGTTAACAATTAAAAAGAACAGAATTACTTGCGCATACCATTCCTAAAAATCAAAAATCCAGGTTTGTCATAATAAGTGCAGCTTGAAGCTTTCATGCCATTCAATCAGAATTTATCAAACCAAATGCTTTGCAAACATTCATATTTCTTAGTTATTTTTATAATTTTATAAATTATGGTTAGGCATTAAATATTAAGTAGATCGATCCATCGACAAGGCCGCTAGTGATTTTAATTTTAACCAAATGGCCCGTTTTAAACGGCTTTGATCGGAAACCAAGACTCTTATGCATAATGCGTATAATTCTTACATAACCTCTATTGAACATGACATCAGCGAAAATCCTTGAACTTTTTGGAATTATATCAGCAACCGGCAAAAGAGCTTTGGTCTTCCTATTCCAATATTTGATTATCATGTAACTCTTATCTGAGGGCACAGATATTGCTCAAGCATTTGCTGATTTCTTTACTAATAATTATTTGAATGATACTCCAAATTTGAATATACTGTAACAGTTAATTATATAAATTATGAAGACATTATCTGTGCCATCCGATCTTTGAGTGTTTCACAATCTCTGACAAGAAGGAAAGGAAAGAACCTCGCACAGCCTCGGGATATCACCTGGTCCCATAGATTCTGAACACTTAAAGGTCAGATGGCACAGATATACCAACTTTCAGAAAAATCGGTGAGGTACAATTCGTACATGCCCTTATTGGTGTATTTTCTAAAATTTTTGAAATTACGTTGAATAATTACTTGCAACCTCAAATTTCTAAATCTATATCGATTGATCAACATAGATTTGTTAATAAACTCTCTACTATTACTAACTTAAAGTATTCCATATAGTGAATTATACGTCACTGTTAAAAAAATTGGACGCAAATGGTTTCTTCGAGTTAAATTGTTCGAGACTTATTTACATAACAGGAACCAAGTTGTACATTGTGTAACGGATTTATATCTGACTCATTTAAGGCCTTTTAGAGGGTATCACAGAGTAATATAATAGGGCCTCTTTTGTTTACACAAAAGCTACTTTACTCAAATAATCTTAAGATATTTAGTATAATGTCATCAAAAACGGATTGTCACCGTATACGAAATGACCTAGAACGAATCTATAACTAGTCGCACGATAACAGATCATATTTTAATATCGGCAAATGCCAATGCTTGTCCTTTTCGCGGAAGGTCAGTGCTATTACATTTAACTATAACATAAACAATATGACATTAAATCATGTAAATAATCACACTGATCTGTGTATCTGCTTTGACACTACCTTGAGGTTCAGCAATCACTATGATTGTATAATTAATTTTGGTTTTTTAATTCATAACACTCAATCATCTAATAATATTCAGACATTATTTATACCTTTTAGTTAATTTAGTTTATACCTCTTTAATTAGATCGAGATTGGAATACGGTTTTGTTATCTAGAGCCCTTTCTATATGTGCTATAGTCTGAAGATAGAAGCCATTTAGAGGAAATTCTTAAGATACTGTTATTCGAAATTTTCCGATGTCCATACTTATAAGGACTACCCTTCTCTTCTCATACATTAGAACATGGACTTTTTAGAGATTAGATGACAACACCAACTTGTTTTATTCTTGTATAACTTACTTAAGTTTCTTACCAATTTTAACTTTTAATTTTCCTAGAATAGATTGATTTTGACTTACCCACTATAGCAATTATTAAAACTTTTAATGATTTAAATATCGACATTGATTTATTCCACCTTATGTTTAATCAAATTTGTAAAATTCCTCTTGATATTTAGTTTGTATGTCTTTCACTGATTTCAGAATAACTGGAAATTAATTTTTTTTCTTTCTATAATACCTGTCAAAGTTCTCGAAAGTTGCCAAAACATGTAGTCGCTTAGTTGTTCTCATTGTCGTTGTTTTTCTAGAAGATAAACTTTTATTTCTAGCCAACATAAATGAGGAAATTTTGGCATTGACCGGTATTCTGGAAAAAAAGAGAAAACAAACTATAATTACGGCACCTTTGTCGCTTTTTATTCTGTTATTAATATTTCCTGTAAATGGAATTTTTTCTCTGTGAGAAATACTAAATGATCTGTCATCATTAATCCAAAACATTTTATGTTTGTAGACACTTGACACTTAATACTGATCTTCACATAATTCCATAAAGAAGCCATAATGTCTTTATTTTTCTCCGTCAAAAACGGTTTTTCGCAAGATTCTCTTTTCACAAAAGATCCAAATTATTTAGAACATTATTTAATAACATTATATGTTAACTTCTCTAATGATTTAGTTTGTGATATACTAGTTTGGTCTTGGTATTTTTCGCTTTAGTCTATTTCAGTATTCTGTATTTACTTTAAATAGACCCAAATTCTCTCCTCGTTTTTTAAAATAGATCTTAAAATTAATCTAGACTCTAGAGTTTTCTTCATCTTTGCATGTTTGTATAGGGAGGCAAAAAGACATTATTAATATTCAATGCCTAAGTTCCGCAGGGGATTAAAAGTTACGAGCTCTAATTTGTGGTTTTTAAACCGCCATCGTCATTGAATCTTTTCAGCATAAATGGGTAGAACTGAACAATGGTTCTATCGGAATTTTAAACAGTCATGAGGAAATGGATCAATGATCTTCCAAGAGTTATATCAAGGTTAGGACAACAAGCTAACAGACGGTTTTTCTGTTTTATTGTAGATTGCTACTGAAAAAGTTCATTAAAATTAATTTTTATCTCTTTCAGTATTCTTCTTGACCATCCTCATTTTTCTATTCTTTTTACACAAGCGTACCCGCAAAGCTTTACTGTCTCACCCGTCAAATGCAATCCTAAAAATTTTTATTTTTCTCTGAATGCTGTTATCTTCCAGTTTATCTCGTTTTGAGTATCCACCAATCCTTCGCCAGTAGTCTCTATTTGCTCCTTTTCGTTATTTTGCACAATTCAGTGGCATGTTTTTTTTTTACAATTGTGGAGTACATTTTTTGTTTTGCATATTTTTTAACATCTTGGTTTCATAGAAAAGAGATGATGCATCTTCCCCTGATGACTCTACATATAATTCCTTCTGTACTGAATATGACGTAGCCGCCCCGATTCCTTAACTACAATTGCCTTGTACCCAAACGCATGTCAAAGAATTATTTTAGAAAAACTGAAGCAGAATCTAATGATGTAACAGGACTGTTAATATAAAGTCCTATAATAGGTTGGGATTTTTTATGAACTCAACTTAATTTTTGTTGATGCGTTCTGTGTTTAAACTATAGTTTGCCTTCTTTCCTTCGCAGGCTCTGATTTTTCAAGAAACTTTCGCAAACAAAACTCATTGCAATCATTCTGAAGTAAATGTCACGTTTGGCTCATTTTATCAGTCACATTATGATCATACGCTTGCTGCAATCGTTATCAGTTACCTAGTGCGTGTTGCTGTCTGTACATTTTGGGGCTTCTGGTCTTCTTTATTCCTTTATTTATTTAGTCATATTATACTTTTTTTCATCGTTTCTCTTTTCTTGCTTCTTAAGACTTATCTCCATATTATTTTTCATCTTATCCGCTCTTGTTACCTCTTCTGCGTTTTTTTTAATTGCACCTTCGGAGCTACTATCCTTTTCTCATGTTTACTATAGAATATGAATATTTTCTGCTGTATAATAGTATTGGCAGGTTTCGTTGTTGTACTGCTTTTCTTTGGCGTTTTGGAATCTCTACCCTTTTGGCTAAACCACCACCAATAACCTTAGGTGCTAATTCTACTCTATGATCTTTACTTTTTTTATAATTGAATTGCCTTCAATCTCTTTAGAACATTCTGCTGTTTTGATATTTTATTTTATTGTTTATTCTTGAGCAAATGTAATTTTCAAATGTAAACGTATTATCAGAGTTGATTTAAATCGCATTGTGTTTGCAAATTTTTACAGGCATTTATTAACAAAAGTGCTTAATCTGCGTTTTTTTTGTA
>VTPC01088921.1:0-28609 GCA_011009095.1 Ignelater luminosus
ATAGCAACCAAGTAAAAATATCAAAGTAAATTTCTTCTTTAATACTTCTCAGAGATAAAAGTTGACCTTAAATTTATTTTTGCTAAAAGGTTTCATTCAATTCGAATTTAAAATGTTTACTCTTTGTTGTATTTAGATTAACAGGAACCTGATGATAGATAACGCAGGCCTACAAAAAAATTTATTTTTGGTGCCTAGAATCTAAAACTGATTTTAGCTATATATGGGTCGCTGAATCTAAATATGAAATCAGTTTTTCTCTATCTGCTCTACTTTTTCAGATCAGTGTTTTTTTAACGTGCAGTTCTATACAATATGTGCAGATCCAACTCCATTTTGTGCAGTTCTAATTCACACATACAAGGATTGTTTTCTGTATATTTGCCCCATTGTCAGCCTGCCATGCAGTTAGTTTCAGGAAAATCCACTAGGTGGCATTTTCTGTTCGGTAGCGTAACTGAAGTAATGCTTGAACTAGAGTTGAGGTTAGTTAGTCAGTTCTGGCCGTGCAGGGAGTTCGAAGTTGGCCTCTCGTGATATTTGTGTTTCGAAAAAAGTTGTTATAAAGTCAGCCTAAAACGTACTGTGTTGTAGGTTGTTGTATTTGTGTTTTTGAATAGAAATAACATGAGTTCAAGTAGAAGATGTTGAGTAAATCATTCTGATGTGTTTTGCTACATATGCGGAGAATACAGGTTAAAAGAAAACAGAAAAAACTGTTAGTGACCTTGTAAAAAAACTTATCTTGGATAGTTTTGTGTTAGGATTGGTGATCAGGGTAAAACCTGGGTACCGCATCAGGTCTGTAAAACTTGTACCGAACATTTACGACAGTGGACTACCGGGAAAAGAAGAAATCTGAAGTTGGGCGTACCGATGGTTTGAAGAGAGCCCAAAACCCACTTTGATGACCGTAATTTCTGCCTAGTGAATATTACTGAAATCAATCGAAACAAGCGTAGCAAGTGGACTTATCCTGATTTAGTCTCTGCAAGATGCCCGGTGCCTCACTCAGAGGAAGTGCCGATACCAGCATTTCACTAGCTACTAGAACTCTGTGAGGACCAGTATCGTCCCTCTGATCAACCTTCTGATACTAATCAAGGTGACGGTGATTATGAGGGGATGTCATCAATTCCTCAAGGTTTCAACCAGGATGAGTTAAATGAGCTCACCAGAGAACTCAACCTGTCCAAAGGAGCTTTTGAATTACTGGCTTCCAGGTTGAACGACAAAAGTTTACTGGAACAAGGAACCAAAATCACCTTTCAACGTACAAGAGGCAAGGGTCTGCTATCCTTCTTCTCTCAATCTCTAAATGGATCTTCCTGAATATTTTTTAGTTGACTGGCGCCTATTTATTAGCAGCTCAAAGCAAAGTTTGAAATGTGTTCTTCTCCATAATGAGAACAAATATGGTTCAATACCAATTGCTCACTCAACGAAAATGAAAAAAGAGTATAACACCATAGCTTTGGCTTTGGAAAAGATAAAGTATCATAAACATCAATGGGTGATTTGTGTGTACTTAAAAATGGTAAACTTTCTCCTTGGACAGCAAAGTGGCAACACCAAATATCTTTACTTCTTGTGCCTCTAGGATAGCAGAGACAAAACACACCACCGGGTAAGAAAAGAGTGATCTAAGAGAGAAAACATGGACGTTGGAGAAAAGAAGGCCGTTAACGACCCCTCAGTTGGACGAGAGAAAATCATCTTTTTGCTCCACTGGACCTTATAAAGCAGTTTGTAAAGGCTCTTGATAAGAACGGATCATGCTTATATAGGGAAAAAATGTCTCAGATGCGTACAGATAAAATTAAAGCAGAAATATTTGGCGGTCACAAATAAGACAACTCATTAAGAATTCTGCCTTCGTAAATTTAATGAGTGAGGCTGAGCGAAAACCTTGGACTTTATTAGTTGCAGTTATTGGAAATGTTCTGGAAAAACACAAAGCTGAAAACTATGTTGAACTCGTAAACGAGATGCTTAACAGTTTCAGTTCCCTTGGGTGTAACATGAGCATTAAGGTGCACCATTTACACAGCCACTTAGACCGTTTTTCTGAAGACTTAGAAAACACCTGTGAGGAACAAGGTGAAAGATTTCACTAGAATATTAAAACTATGAAGAACCGCTACCAAGGAAGATGGACCATAGAGATCCTAGTTAATCAAGGGTCAATAATATAATTATGTAACGCAAGGTTTTGTTACAAACTAACTAAATGATATTCTTAACTAAAATTAACTTTCTTACATTAAATTTGAAAAATGAGTAGATCATTCGGTTTTTTCCTTCAGAACCTTTTAACAACTTTTAAAATTTTACCTGGTTTTGCTAATTGATTAAAACCACAGCAGTATGTATACAGTATGTCTCCAGATTAAGTTTGCAAGAGGAAAAACTTTTTTATTACTAGTTTTAAGTAAAATGGCATTTTTGATAAAATTTTCTGCTTATTTTAAAATCTCCACTAATGGTAATATAATTTTGATGTTACCAACAACAATAAAGACAATTTAAGAAAAGCATTATTTTAGAATAAAAAACGATTACGTTCCAAATGTACTGAAAAATTAGATTGCCGTATTTGAACTGCACTCCAAATAAGCTGACACGAGTTTTAAATTTAATTTAAACGCATTATTTCTCAATAAAAAAGCGATTGAGTTTCAAATATGAATAAGATCGTATTAGCTTTCTTTTTCCATATTGTTGGTAACATCGAAATTATATTACCATTAATGGAGTTTTTGAAACAAACAGAAAATTTTACCAAGAGTGGCATTTTGTTCTAAGACCAATAATAAAAAAATCTTCTTCTTGCAAACTTTATCTGGGGACGTACTGTACATATATGTTTATAGTTAACTCTTATTTGTACTGCAACACTGGAGTTAAACTTAGATTTTTAGAATTAATAAAATCTGTATGTGAGAAGCAGTTGAGCTAAAGTCCACGTTTTTCAAAAATGCGAATTAAATCATTTTTGGACTAAAAATACTCTCTCTTGTTTTTGTTAGAAAGGCTGAAGTCCCAGATTCAATAATAAAGAAACTACATAAAATCCCTTATTTCTTAGCTGCATAAAGAATGAAATCCTACTAACGCCTCTAGGCTTCTTAACAAACATTTCTGTTTTGTTAGCAGCATAAGGATGCAAATGGGACTTCAGCCTTTCTGGCTCTAAAAATTTCGCAAGCTACGTGTTCAAACCCTTCAATATACATATTTTCAAACATTTTCAGACAAGATTTGTTCAGAAAAACTTTCTATGACAATTGTGTTCTTTTAAAATGACATTTATATATTTGTTACGTTATAATTTACGGCTGGCATGCATTCATATACTTTACTTTTCTACAGTTTATAGCTGACAGCAGGAAGTTTAAATTTTTGTAACTTTACCAACCATAAACTTGGATAGAAGGGCTCTCTTTTAGAATTTAATTGTTTTGATTTCAAAGATGCCATTGTTGGACGCAACCCTGCTATGGTCATATAAGCTCACCTTCCTTTTAACAATATTTTTTTGGTTAACGAAAATTATATAGTAAGTACAGCTTTGGCCAAATGCATGATCCAGGATATAATTTTTGTTATATATCGGTGAAAAGAACCCTAATCATAAAACAAAAATATGAATTGGTGAATATTCTTTATTAAAATACATAAACAAATAAGTGCTGCAACCCCTTGCTTTAATAACAGCAGCAATGTGGTATGACAAGTTTCTCACAGGTCTCCTGAGAAATACTGCTCTACTCACGTTTTATTGCTTCTATGAGCATTTTCTCATTTTTATATTCGGTCTTGGCAATTTTTCGCTCTAGTACTATCCATAGGTGTTGAATTGGCGATAAATCCGGAGACTGGGAAGGCCAATCTAATAACTGGATTTGATTCTGCTCAAATCACTCCATGACTTGCCTAGCTTTAAAGCATGGTGCATTATCTTGCTGAAAGATAACAGTGACGTCTGTGATGTTAAACAAATTTTATTGAGAAGGCTTTAGATTTTCTTCTAGCATGTATATGTAAGTGCGGCCGGTCATTGGCCCTTCTCACATAAACAGTTTGCCTATTCCTGCAGTCGACATACACCCCCAAATCATACTGCCACACTATGTTTTACTGTGGAGACAATACAAGGTTGGCTATGATTATATCAATCATAAAAAGCTTGAGTAGAAATTCAAGAATTGATGTGATAATTAAAAACCTTATACAAATCTTAGAATTACCTCGATATTAGATTCGTCCGACCACAGAATTTTGGCTCAATCTTCAACGTTTTCGCCCACGATAAATGCGCTTTCTCTTGCCGTTCATTGAGCAAAAGCTTCTTGCAGCCCTTAAGATCGCGTAATCTAAGTGACTCCAGGCGTCTTTACACTTTGCACTGTATACAGAAAAATGCAAAAAAGAAAACCGACATGAAGACATGATAGCAAAAAATGGCTTCACAGGAAAGTATTTAATGTAGAATTTAATCTCAGTCTTTATCAACCATCCACAGACACGTGCGATCATTGTAATAATTTTATTAAAATCTTAAGGGAAAATACTTCGGGAGCTAAGAAAGAAAATATTAAAGAGCAACAGAGAAAACGTGATCAAGAGGCAGACCTTAGATACAAATTAAAAAGCCGAGATAAGGAAGAAGCGAACAACAGCAATTTGGAAAAAATGGTAGTCGTGGCAGATTTACAAAAATGTTTACCTACACCTTGTTTAAGTAACTTACGTTCGTTTTATCTACGACAACTTGGGACTTCAAATTTAACAATATACCGACAGCACAGTCTTACTGCATGATTTGGGATGAAACGCAAGGTTTGAGAGGTGGAAACGAGATATCCTCGAGTATCATAAAATGAGCTTTAGAAAATTTCGACGCAAAAGTTGAAGATTTTACGAGACGGTCGGATAACTGCAGTGGTCAGAAGGGGAATAAAATGATAATTCTTGCGGACATGCGGTTGCTGAATGAAATTCACACCTTAGAAATAATAAATCGTAAGTACCTACAGAAAGGTCACATCCACATGGAAGCAGATGCGGTCCATGGAATAACTGAAAGAAAAAGAAAAAGCCTTAAGACTCTAGAAAACGCCGCTCTTCAAGACGGCACAATTTATCAGCACTTGCGGTAATAAAAATTCATTCATTACTTCCTCAATGAACATAGAAAATTTTAAAGACGTTAGTAGGTTGTTCAACGGTAGTGAAGCTCCATTGGTCTCCAGAAAGAAAAATACGAATGGAAACAATTTTATCTGTCTCGGGCAGTTTGGCCCCAAGTAAGGAGATCCAAAAATATTCTACACATTTTTGCGAATTTTTAATTACGAATACTATTTACTTCTTACTAAATTTTAAATGTGAGTTTTGTATTAAGCAATAAAAGTTAGAAGCATCAAGCCTGTTATCTTACATGTGCTTAAAATTGTTTTTGTTTTCTTTGCTATTAATAAACTCTAAAGAAATTTTATTGCGAGAAACCCACAAGAAATACCTGAAAAACATGTAAAGAAGATTTGAAGTAGATTGGATACGATTTGCATTCACAGCGTAGTATGAAAGGGTACTTTTGCAGTTTTTTCGTCCTCCTGTAAATTTTTAAAAAGTGGACTCCGGCACAACTGCTTTTCATATACAGAAATGTCATATGATTTTGTGTAGGTTTGACGAAATTGGAAATTAGTTGTTTATGCAAGCTGGAATCAAGACATACAGAATTGTTGAAATGAGTTTTCATACAATCACACTCTAAGGAATCTAAAAAGGAGCACAATTTGTGCCCGTTTTGTACCTTTTGTTAAATTCTTTAATTTTTTGGGTAATTGTTAGTTCTAATTTGTCGTTCTGACTTTTAAGTTAAGCCCAAAAATAAATCAGGATGTATATTTTAAATTTGCTATTTTAGCATGGTTTCACTTTCATAAACAATTGCATTAATCTATTGAAAATATTAATTTCGAGTCAACAAACTGGACCCACACTAACTCAACTGATTAAATTAGTTAAAAGTTAAAATCAACTGCATGGTCATATAGGTCACTTTTGGTTTAATTTTCTCTTAAAGTTTTATCCAATTATTTTCACTTCTATTACATTCAATTATAGTACAATTTTAAATTTTTAGGTTTCTTCTCTATAGAAAATTTACTAGATTCTGTCACTTTGTCCGCATAAAAAATTTAGCTTGGTCTTGGTAGGTCTGAATTACTAACCACTATGTCATTTTAATCATTTTGGAAAAGTCAGTGAAGCTTATTACCATTAATAATAGTGTTATTAAAGAAAACTTCTGTATTGCAATTATGATTCACTTTCAGGAAAAAATAAATTAACTACCAGTCTTCCGAAAGCTTGATTAGAAAACCAAAATAAACCTAAAACAGTAGATTAAAAATATTATTCTCATATCTATAGTGAATCCTGAAAATATCCGTTATTTCAAGGAAGTCACAATTTCACAGTTTCCACCAAAACGATGTACATCTAATATGCGCATTCTGCTATTGTCTGGATATTGCAGAAGATACTTAGGTCGATTAATACAAACTTCTCGCGAAATCAATCTGGAATGGTACATGGTTATATACATTTCATCAACGAAACATTAAAAAACTTTCATGGTAAAGCGTTGATATAAGTGAGACTGAGAAGTACTGCTTTGGTTATGTACAGCGCTGGACAGATTAAATTGAACAGCGCCTGTTAGGTAGGTAACCGGTCGTATCTGATGTGTTTGTCGGGTTGCCTAGATTTATCAGGACCGAATTAAGTTATATTTTTAATTTGGTATTTTTTTTTAAATTAAATGAGGAATTTTATAGTAAAGCGACAGCATTACGTGATAAATAATAAGCAGATAACTCAGACCCAACTAAATGATGGCGAGATTTATGAGTGTAAAAGAATAGGTTGTGAAATTAGAAATAAATCGTGTCAGTTTTATGTTTTAGTGAAAAAAATGGTTTACAAAGTGATTTTGACAAATCTTAACACAAGTTAACCAAGTTAAACGAAAACAGCAGGTAGATATTGAGGCACACACTTTTCACACCATGACTCATAAAGTTTCATCAGGTAAAGCACCTTTTTTCAATTGTTTATGCACCAGGATAATACGAATTATTTATAAGCATTAAACAAAATGATATAAAACAGCACTTCTTATATATTTCGTTCCTATAATTGCAGACAAATAAAGGTATTTCAGTCTAGGGACCATTCTTTTAAATCGATGTCGCATCCCATGTGTCAATACGAAAAAGTAATTTTTCTCTTAAAAAAATATATAAAATCCTAATAGCAACATTACGCAATGCTAATTTCACACACCTAAACAAAAATAATAATAATAATTATAATAATAATAATAAATAAATAAATAAAACAAAATAATCCAAAACTTAAAAAAAATAATATCAGAAAATACTGGAAAAATTGGGATTCGATCCGGGGTTTTTGGTTTTAGGAGGGAACACTCTTCTCACTAGTCTGTTGAGACTTATACTAATACACCCTACTTGTGATATTTCTGCAGCGCGACCCTTTTTTCGTTAATTAGCCACGGAAACATTGTATAAATTGATTGTATACATATTAAAAAAAAATTCTAGGCATATTTTTGATACATTACTTTATATTACAAAAAAAAAGATTTTTTTTCACTAAAACATAAAACTGACACGATTTATTTCTAATTTCACGACCTATTCTTTTACACTCATAAATCTCGCCATCATTTAGTTGGGTCTGAGTTATCTGTTAATTATTTATCACGTAATTCTGTCGCTTTACTATAAAATTCCTCATTTAATTTAAAAAAAATACCAAACTAAAAATATAACTTAATTCGGTCCTGATAAATCTAGGCAACCCGACAAACACATCAGATACGACCGGTTACCTACCTAACAGGCGTTGTTCAATTTAATCTGTCCAACGCTGTACCAGAAAACTGGTATTTTTGGATTATTTCTAATTCAATCTAAATAATCAAAAAAGAAGCTAATAAATTAAATTTATATCATAGATACGATCATAGTATAGAGATCATGTTCTAAGAAATGTAAGTAATAGAAACATAGTTCTGGTGGCGACACAGTCCTGTAAATGTCGATCAACCCACTTTAGTCAACTTAAATATATTATAGCCAAGGAACAAAATGTATTAACATATTTAATAATACTCTTCGATTTATGAAAAAAATTCTAATTGCCATTAAAAAAAAATAAAAAGTAAAAATTTTTAAGTTAGAATCAAATATTGTATCTTATTTTACAACTTTGAAAAACCTACGTAGTTATAAAATAAAAAATTTATTTATATGTAAGATTCTGGTTTAAAGGAAAAAGTTTAATTCAACAATTTAACTGTGGAAATTTGTTGAGCTGTTTTAACCAAATAAATATTGTCAGAAAGCATTTGAGAGAATATAAAACTGAACAAAAGTATAGCAAAAGATTGTTAATAGAACTAATAATTCTAAATAAGAGGAAGAAATAATAAAATTTACGTTCAGCTTTAGATATCTAGTTTTTGATAAGGCTTCATAAAGTGTGCTAATATCTATACTATAATGGAGGAAAAACGAACATGAAAATGTCATAACTTGATAAAACCAATTTTATATGTATATCTATTACAAAAAAAAAGAGATAAAAGCAAATTTAAGGTACTGCCTACCGTATTGTGTGTGTAGATTAAACAGATAACTAACAGTTCTTGTTACAGTGTTTCCGTGACACTACGGAAAATACCTGTTAGTAATTTGTGGCACGCGTGGTTTTTATAGTAAATTATTTGTTTATTGGACAAACAAGCCGAATACTGTACTGACCAATTAAACTGCTTAGACTGCAACCTTGTCTAAATTGTATAAGCACTACAAAAGTTTATCTACATTAATAAACTTTTAAAGCGCAAAGTATTGTATTGTTAGTCACCAGTTTTTGTTTCGATATAATCTACCCTTGTCTTTTCCATATGTGGAAATTATTAAAATAATTATTTCTAATCATTTTCCCTTGAGTATATGTATCATGTATTCAGTATATTACATAATTATCGTTTTTGTAAATATATTAACTGTATTCCTATTTCAAAACTTTTTGAGAATATTAAGAGTAATAATCATGAGTAAAATTGATGTGATTTATACAGAAAAAAAAGGAAATAATAAGGACATTTTTATGTAAGCCTAAAAGCCTGCACTTCATAAAAGTCATTATCAAGTTATGGAATTTTTGCTCATAATACTTGAATTTTTCTTTTATTAAACAGTAAAAAAGGACCAAGCTTAATAAAGTTTTATGACCTTCTCTTATTATGGAATTGTAAAAATACCTTTTACCTAAAAAGCATTCTCGAGTAAAAACAAAAAAAATATATTTAACACATCATACAGATCCCTTCTCTTTAGAACCTATGTAATATAGCTTTCTTTGCGACTAACTTTTAAAATATGGACGAATTTTTTTCGTAATTAACTAAAAAAAAATTACAACTAAAACCTCCCACTTACATAATTTTATTAAAACTTTTTCTTTTACATCTTTCATTGTTAAGCGAAGCTGAATACTTTCTTGTAACCCACCATGGAATATTAATAACTTCATATCCTTAAAGTTATACTTGCGGTACCCTTAAAAACTTCATTTAACTTTACAAAACCTTTTAAAAACTACACCAAGTGTTAAACTTTCAGTACTTCAACTAGTTTATTTCTGCATCAAAACCCCTTTCCTTTGTACATTTACATGTAAATAATAACCCTCAGGACGTATTCTTAATAATGTGGTAGTACTAATCTCTTAATAATAAATTTTCATATTTAAACAATTACTAACTTAGACAACAAACAAAAGTTACTTACTATTACAATTAACTGGAACAACAAACCCTCAATTAATTAAACAAATTACACAAACTCACTAAAACTAACTTTTAAATTTTATACGTCCTTGTGCAAAACTTTTAAATATAAGTTCGGCGCGCCTTTTCCCCACTTTATTCAGATAAATCGACGCACAGCGTCCGGATGACTGCGATGCTTCCTAACTGTAGAACTCTTATAAGCTCCTACCGACGTCGAGGCGCACTCTCGAGCCCCTCCAGGTTAGAAAACATTGTCGCTTTTTTCCGGATTTTACTTTTTTTATCATTACATTCAAGTCTTGTGGCTTATTATAAATGCTCTGGGGAGTCTTCAAACTTTAAGGAAGTTGTACAATGGAAAAATTAAGAGAGCAATTAAAAAATGAGTAATTTATTACTTAAAGTAGTATTTTACGGATTTTAGACCTTTTTGATACAATTTTTCTGAGTTTTATTTTAATGTAAATCTCGACGGATTATCACAGTTGTTTGGAATACAAAATAAAGTAAAAAGTTTAAAATTATTAGATTTATTGACGTTTGTATATGCAGGATCAACCTCAAACTAAATTTTGTTTTGAAAACTCCTATAAATATTGTTATGGGAGTACGGTAATTCACCTTGATAAATTGAAATTTTTGTTTGTTCAAGAACAGCAAGAAAAAAGGAAAAACAGAGAGTAGTAGAAAAGTTTTTGTAGAAAGTAAGAAGAAAACATCATAAAATGTTATTTCTAATTCCAAAGAATGAAACCAGTATGTGAAATGTGTCATTTGAAATTTGAACTGAAAAATAATAATTTTTTCCGTAGCACTGGTTTTTTACCTCACATTGAACTAAAAGCATCTAAGTTCTTATCTTTATTCGATTGCTAGAAAGTACACGTGACTAACTTTTTTATTCTGTTGTAGAGAAGTTATATTACAATACCTTCAAAGAATTTTTATTCGACTTCTCAATCCTCAAACGGCCTTAGTGACAAGTTTGAAATGTCCTGCATGGAGTTTTAAAAGCGGCTTTGTGTTGAAAGATTTATTATTTTTATGCAATGCTTTGATAAGAATCTAAGTTACTTTTCCGTTTATACTTCAGCTTCAAAGCTCTGAGACGATGGCGGTTTACTACGTTCAGGATATTATTATTATTATCTTGTTAAAATAGATCTTAAAAAGATCGTTTTACTTACGGTCTCTCGAGGTTTCTTTGACTATTAGTTTAAGGTGCACAGTTAAAGTATCTGGTAGGCTAAAGTCGATTTTCAGAGTTTTAGTTCTGATCTATCTACCTTGGTCTCTGTGTTCCTCTATCTTCCTCTTTGTAATTCTACCCTTCTCTTTCATTTTGTGTTTCTCCAGTGTTTCAGTGACGTGAAATACATCTATCGAACTTGAACCACTTTACTTCTAGTTGATCACCTGATCTTGCTATATGAGAGTTAACCTTTTCCCAGGATTGCAGTCAAAACTTTGGTAACGGGCTTCTTTTGTCCTAACGGTTTTAAATTTTATAATTACACAAAATAATAATACCAACAATTAAAAAAATACAAACTTAAATAACGATAATTAAGGGTACGCAAGAAAACTGACTTACCAAACCAATTCCAGGAACTACAAAGCTGTAATTATAGAATGCATAATCTGTAACAAATTCACAAAAAACACACCCCTCTTAACAACCGCTTCCTAAGTTCTAATAATTTTTTTCTTTAAGTACATACATTTATTTATCAAAAAACCCCTTTTCAAATAGTCAAAGCCATTCCTAAATTTAAAAAGAAAACGCATTTAAGTAGTAGTCCAGTCAACAAAGGGGTTATCGAGGACATGGAATGTGGGAAAATTTGTCTCTTAAGGAAAGCGTTGGGGCTAGTTAGGAGGCAAAGATACTAAAAGTCCCCGCCCCTAGCCTTGCTGCTTGAAGGGGGACAGGATTGGAAAAGTCCCTATTTTCGGTTTTTTATTTTCTTCCTATTTGTTAAAGTTTCCGATAATTTTCAAAAAACTTTTTTGTTTCACATTTTTTGTTAAACTTGTCCTTCTAGCTCCTCAGTCCTATGTTTTACAAAAAAGTCGTCAGACAGGAAGCTGTAGATCATTAAATCTCTTCACAAATATGTAATAGTTACTAATTTATCTTCTACAGGTCAAAAGTTACAGAAATTTTAAGTTTTCGGATAAATTTCGGGAGTTCTCAAGAAAAGTTAATGAATACCGAAGAGGAGGTTGTGGAGGAATTTTTGTCTTAAGGAATGTGTTGCGGGTAGTAAGGAAGCAAAGATACTAGAAGTCTCAGACCCTAGCTTTGCCGCTTTTTTCAGTTTTTTGCTTACAACTCAAAAACGGTGCGTCGTACGGTAAAACGTATTCCCTACAAAATAGAAAATGATTAAATTTTCTTTTCTTGAGAAATCAGGAAATTTATCTGAAGACTTCAAATTGCTGTAACTTCTGACCTGTCGAAGATAAATTAATAAATAAACATATTCCTAAAGGAATTCTAACGCTCTACAACTTCCTGTCTGACGACTTTTCCGAAAACATAAGTCTGAGGAGTTAGAAGGACAAATTTGACGAAAAATGTGAGGCAAAGAAAAATTTTATAAATTCAACGGCGAACATGTAATGAAGGTAGAGCCTGCATTTTTTGGAGAATCCAGCAAAATCTGCTTAAGCGTGTAAGAGCCTCTACATCATCGAGATGATCTTGGAGTAGAACGAAATCAAAAAAGCTTCATGAGACCAACCTCTAAATGTCAGGAGCTGAAGCAAGCTAGATAAAAATAATAATTCTTGATGAGACCTAACAAGACAAGAAGCTAGTTTGCTTATCCTTGCTTGTTTGAGGCCTGATACACTCAATAAAAATTAAAACACCCTTTTTCAAATTTTTCAATACACGTCATGAACGACGATCACTGTTTTACTGGAATTTTCCTGCGTGAGTCGTAAATGCCAGTTCTCCTTCCAACGGGAATTCTGTTCTCGAAAAATTAAGAAAATTGAACTAAACAAGAGAAGACTTGATAAAAAAATAATTTGAATAACGCACCTTATGAGCATAGCATAGAGATTGCCCAATCAATGTGCACTCGTCAGTATCAAAATTTTTCTCCAAACCAGCGAAAACTATCAAAAAAATACAAGAACACATCTAAAGTAGAAATTAAATACATGCACATGTAACGGAAGCAAAAGTAACCGTTACAACCTACTCTTCTTTCCGCTTTCCGAATACTTTTCTGCGACACCGAGATAGTAGGATCGCGATCTCTAAATCTCTTCCAGTTACTGTCACCGTTTTCTTCAACGGGTACTACCAATATCTACCATGACGTGTTATCACCAATTTCTCCACCTCTATCTCTTTGTATACCGACAAACTCTAGGCTACGCAACTCAAGCAGTTTAATATGCTAAGATTTTGTAGGTCTCACAGCCTACCACGAGAATGGTACAAAAATGGCCTATTTAGGTTTCCGAAAGGATAATTTTGTTTTTTATCCTTCCAACTTGTTTGATGGGTTTTCTCTTTTTAATTTATTGTATAGATTAAGGGACTATCAGGATAAGTTAGTTGTAGTTGGTGTTTAAGTTATTAAATATTGTAATATTATTGTAAGCCTTGTAGTTTTTTTGTGACTGACTGTGCTTTTTGTCGTGCTTTTGTCGTCGACACTATCTTCATATAGCAGCAACCATGTAATTATCTTGATGTTTTATTTTCTACTAATTTGTATATTTTTCTATAAGAATTTTTCTTTTTATTGTTTTCTACGTTATAGTAGATTTGTGCTCTTGAAATTTTGTGACTTCGTATAACCCACATTTTTTTAAAACTTATCTTTCCGCTCTCAGTGATACCACGTTTTACATAAAACGATTTTTTGTTTAATCTACTCATCCCCAACTAAATAAATATTGAAGGAAATCTCCAGCTGCCTTTTGAATTGTTAATAATTGTTAAACAGCTTAAAGTTCTGAGGGTGAGCAAGAACTTCGTAATTCCTTCCTTTTCTAATAGTTTTTGTTGTTGACCCGAATATTTAAAATCTCGTGCTGTAGTTCTCATAGTAAGCTCACTTTCTTGCTGGAATATAAGGCTCCGTCGATTATTACCTAGAGCTGCGACAATTACGGATTTTGTCGATATAAGACTGCCATAAAATCTTCTGTAAATCTCATTGTATGATTTCGAGTATTTTTGTTTTTTCTGTTATCACTCTGTTAAATTACACAATATGGCATTAATTGAAATAAAAAAAGACTAATTTAGCTTGTCTGCTAACTGACTTTTTATTTTCTGTAATTTAAAAGTTTTTGATCTCACTTGGGAGTTATTTATTAATTAATTAATCTGACAGGTGAAATGGTAATTGTAGTTTGTTTACTACCACCAGAGTTCTATTTGGTAAAGCTTTTTTTAATTGATGCAAATAGTGAATGACCTTCTCTATTTGTGTTTGGGCGAATTTTTATTTGCTTAAGTTTTAAAATTTTTTTACTTTTGTTTATAAATTTGTTAAATCTGTTAAAGAAAAATAAATGAAAAATAAGAATTTAACTTTGCAATTTTATAAATTAAAAATTAAGGTTATTCTGAATTTGTATCAGAAAAGTTCAATTTAAACAATCTCCAATCATTGTATGTAAGTTGCGATTCAAACAATTTAGCTAAACCTTATCTATAGGGTTTCTCGCATTCTGCCTTCTGCGACGAGCTCTACGTTTTTCAAGAGCAAGTTCTTTGATGTAAATTTTGGTGATTTTACACTGTTTTTCGTTTGTGTGGTGTTGCTTCCCAGGACACATTTTGGATAAGTGTTGTTAGATAATCAACTGCGTCCTTAATTTGCTTGTTTGTATCTAGTGGAACATTTAATCTGGTAGTTTCAGTGATAACGTCTTGGAAGTATTCCCATTTAGTTTCTTTGGTGCAAAGCCGGAGTTGTGGTGTTCTCCAAGTGACACTAGTACTTATTATAATAGGACTATATCAGAACTAAGATCAAGATTGGATTCAATTGTCCTTTATATGTCAGATATTTTTTTAGTTACCTATCTAGGAGGTCAGGAAGTTTGTTCCGATCGGTTGGCCAGTATGATGGTTCTCCGGTTGAGGGAGAACTTAGATTGTTGTTGAGTATGATCTTTACCAGATTTCTACTCTTTGAGTTAATCAGTCTGGATCCCCAGGCCGTGTGTTTGGCGTTCCTGTCTCCAGCTACTAAAACGTCAAGACCAAGGGAGAAGAAAAAGTTACCCCGTTGGCATTCCAGGCTGCTATTCTCAATGAAGAAACCATTATTGCGTCAGTTTATTTATGACAGTAGTCAACATGGTTATAATAATGCCGTTTTGATTAAGTAGTTGACTAAATATAGTTTTAAAGTCATTGAAAAAGGCTGTGAATTTATCTGTTATATTTTGATTATAATAGTCTATCGTCTTAAGTATCTGATTTTCCTTCGTTGCTTGCGATAATTTTCTCGATCATTACAGAACTTTTTATTGTAGTACATAGCCTGTGATATTTTGTATATACTTGTGATATGATCTACCTGCCCGACACCTATATGTGCAGCTACTGACCATAACAGTCGATGCTGCATAATTTAAACAAAAAAATAAAATTACCTTCAGAACAAACGTACATAATATCATGACCGAACCTCTCTGTTTGAGAGATCTTTTACTTCTCAAATTTATACATTGTACAATAATTTATGTGAAACATTTGAAGACTTGTCAAGTGTTTCATGTAAAAAGAGTTCGGTGAACAATGAATGTTGGTGTGACACATTAGTATTATCATGGCAATTCAAAGCTACACATGCAAGTAATATAATAATGACTATATAACTCAATTAGTATTATTATTTAAATTGTCACATCACTACAGACTTGTTTTTCTTGCTTTTTCCTAATTTAAGTTTGTAATTATTAAGCACTAATTATTACTACTTCTCTCTATATAAACAAGAAGGGTTTGAATGGTAGACCGGATTTATCTGAAACCTATCTTGTGATTGTGCCCTGATGACATAATTTATTTGTCTGTCATGTTTTCAATATTAAGTAAGTTATGTTTTGGGGTGTACAAAAAAGATAAATTATAATTATTATCTAAAGCTAAGCAGATCAGCTTTCCAAGTGTTTAAGACAAGTCTCTAAGTATTAATCTTTTAGAAACTGCTGGTAACTTAAATATATTGATCTATTATTTCTAATTGATATTTATTGTATAATGTATGTGCTCATAATATCAGAGAAATGATATAAAATATAAGATATTTCTATAGATACACATTCATTACCTTAGAAGACTTTTCACCATTGTGGGTATTGGACAGAAGTTTCTTTTTAATTCTGCATAATTCCATTGCCATTATACTGTTCTCTAACAGACATAGTTTATTTTATCGAATGTTTAGTTATTGCTTAAAAAAGATAAAAAGATATTTTACTTATTAATTGCTGGAAATGCAAGGTAATTGATATTGCCATAATTGTTTACACTTGCATGTAACTTTTTTTATAATCTTCGAACACACCTGTTGACACAAATAAATTCTCAAAACATAAGTAGTGTAGATAACTTATAAAAATAATAGAATAAAACACGTGGAAAAGCAACCAAGTTGATTTTTGTTATATTTATGCTTATTAATTCCTAATCTTATAGTATTACAAAGATTATATTTGAAGGAGCATTTCAAACACATATGATTTGATTCAAAATATCAGGAAGTTTCTATTACTGCACTCTATTCTCAATTTTTTGGTAAATAACGGTAATCATTAGATTCTTTAGTCACACGCACTTGAGATTTTTCTTTTAACACTTAATAAATATTATAGTAGATTAGTTAGGTTATGTTGCTCATAGGTCGGTTTTCTAATCAAAATCATAATGAAGTAACTACTGAGAGTAGTTTTTAAAATTTACAGTCCTAAAGCCATGCAACCAGCTGAGACTTAGAAACTGCAAATTCTTCATGTTACTTCATTTTAATTAACTATAATTCTGCCTAGTTAAGGAAGTTATAGTATGAGTCTTAAAAAAACAACGATATTATTTAATTTAATCTGAGAAGAAGACATTTTTAAATTTAACATTTTTACCGCTTAAAAATCATATGTTTGCTTTCGTTACTTTTCACTTTTTGCTACGCAAGCGCCCTCATTAGTTTTCAGCGACTGCGCGTCATGTTTAGTTTTACACGACGCGTCGATTTGAAAGAAAAACGCATACACGGTAAAAATCAGATCGAAATTGTGTGAAACTAATAAATTTGTGCTTTTCCGGTAAATACTTTTCAAAACTATACAGTGTTGTGTTAGCAGTGTAAATAAGAGTGCAGTGATTTTTTCATAAAATCCAAAACAACGAACCGGCATCACCGTTTAAACAAGACAGTAGTTGCAATTTATTATTCCTAATAATTTAAATTTTAGGAGTTAAAAAAACGTCTCTCTAAAACACGATTTAAGATGCAAATGATTGTGAAAAGTTTCAAAATTATTATTTAAAATTCATTTTAATTGTACTTAGTACGCAAGCGCTGGAAAGGTCATTGACTGGGTCAAACATGTCAGAGTTCAAAACCCATATACAGGGTGTGCCAACAGCTAGTTTTACTTTATAGTATTTCTTGCAGTTTATATTATCTACTGTGTGTGTGTGTGTGTGTACTAAATTTCTTATGGCACATACTACAGATTTAAATTACAAAGTAGATGAATATTGGTTTATGTAGATCTTTAATAGTTTTTTAGTTAGTTAGCAGTTAGTAGCAGACATCTTTTCAGCGTATTAAAAATTGTGAGTTTTGCTTTGAAAAAAACGTACAAAAACTAGATAGCACAGTGAAAATTACTATTAGAGCACAGGAACTGTCTTTCGTAATAATTCTTGCAAATTTAAAATTACGCAAGAACTTTTTCAGAATATTATATCTCCGTAGTTTTCTTTTATTAGGTAGTTACCGGACAGCTCAGTAAAATATTGATAGGGTACTGGAACTGTCTTGTTTTTTTGTTTATGCTTACTAATTACTGATTATTATTGATAACAATTTAAACGCTTGATTTATTCGACGTATGTTTGTTCCATTACGATTATTACTTGAAGTTAGCTGTTTTCCCACTCCATCGTAGTGCGCAAACTCTGACAAGGTCACTGAACAGGTCAAAAATAACAAAATTCAAACGGCTAAGTAAAAATAGTATGTATTACCATATATATTTCATATATATATCTACTAAATAGTATTTTCTCTGTGCATATTTTAAACCTGATACATACAGAAATAAAATTAATTTTCAGATAATAAGAATAAAGCAAACGAACTGTGAATTATATAAATTTTAGTCTTATAAATTTAGATATTTAGTTTCTAGAAAGTACAGTAAAAAACTAATAGAGTACTGATACTTTTTAGAATAGTAGCTAGCACAATGAAAAAGATTATTAGAGCAATACGACTGTCTTTTTGCAATATTTATAATTTTAAAATTATTTAGAAACTGTACAGTGAAAAACCCAAACGCGTTCCTAAATCGAATATTTGCTTAAAATGAACTGTAACTATAATAATAACAAAATCGGTTTTTGTCGGGCAAAATAAACTTTACAAGTAAAAACGGTGCTGTGATTAGTGAGGTTGCCAGCAACCAGAACAAACAGGTAAGTCTTTTCTGTTCCTTTGTATATCTCCTGATTTTATATCGATGCGTTTTATTCCACATGCGATGTTCAGCTTTGTACCTTTTCGGGTTAGTGAGTATTATCACTACTAGTTTTATTATTCAATTCATGCACAAACTACAAAAACAATATACATCAATATTATTGATCTTGAAAATGTTCATGAACGATTATCAACGTTTTACATGTTGACACTTTCCTCTACTTCCACGCCCATCGTGAAGGTTGTCACTAGCAAGACCAGTCCCTACCAACTTAAAGTATATGAATTATAATCCCCTAATATAACTAAGTCATGTGTTTTTAACATTCGGCCGTTCTGGCAACTAAGTCGTCCTCGACTTTCACATATGAGTACTTATTATCTAATTACATATATAAACATATTAATTAATCTAATTCGGTCTCATAATCGTCCAAATATCTTGGTTTCTTAACCCGCCTTCCAGACTTGGGTTTAATGGTGTTATTGTAATTCTCAGTCACTTCACTTTCACTTATCGTTTCGGATTGCCCTTTTTCACTGCTTCCTTCGGGTATGGTTTGTAAAACATCCAATCTCTCATGTAGGTATTCCACAATATCTGATGGATCTTGCACTGGTGCTCTTGACATAGCATCCACATGTATCATTTTCTCTCCTTTTCTATGCTTTATTTCCAGGTCATATTCTTGTAGTAAATTGAACCATCTCGATATCTGTGCATTCTCTGTTCTTGCTGAGTTCAAGTATAAAATTGCCTGGCAGTCTGTATACACTATAAATTTTAATCCTATCAGGAAATTATGAAGTCTTTGTATACACCATACTACTGCCATTAACTCTAATTTTGTTGAATGATATCTGGCTTCAATTTCAGAGGTTTTCTTTGAAATATAGTACACTGGGTGCAAGTCTTTTTCATTTTCGCCTTGCAGCAGTATCCTTGCTAATCCTATAGCACTGGCATCACAATGTAATTGTGTCACTACTGGATTGTACAACTTAAGTATCGGTTCTTCACACAATGTGTCCGTAGATCTCTGAACGCCTTCTCCTGTACTTCATTTCATTGGAACATCACTGTCTTCTTTGTTAAATCACTCAAAGGTCGTGCTCTCGCTTCATAGTTGGGTGTAAATCTTCTGAAGTATGCTGTCATTCCTAGGAATCGCCTTACTTCATGGACATTCTTGGGTCTTGGAAATTTCTTGATCGCCTCCATTTTTGCCTTGCCAGGGGCTATTCCTTTTCCCGACACCATGTAGCCCAAATATTCGACTTGGGGTAACCCAAACATACATTTCTTTAATTTTAATGTGAGTTTCGCCGTCTCGAAAGCCTGAAGCACAAGCTCCAATTTACTCAACATTTCTGTCCAATCCCTTGCTCCCAATAGCAAATAATCTAGGTAACATACACAAATTTTGTTTTTCAACGGTCCCAACACAGTATTCATTAATCGGCAGAATTCATATGGATCATCCGTTCGAATTGACCAGTTTCATCCGGTGTGATGAATGCTGTCTTCTCTTTTGGTCCTTCTGTCAGTGGAATTTGCAAGTAACCATGTGCTAGATCTAGGGTTGTGAAAATCTTGCTGCCACTTAAATTTTCAAATTGCTCTTCGATGGTAGGAATTGGGTAGGGCACCTTCTCGGTCTGACCATTTAAAGCTCTATAGTTTACCACCAAACGTGGCTCTCCTGTCTTCTTTGCTACCAATAGCACAGAGCTTGCATACTGACTTTGGGTTTCAGTCACGATTCCATTCTCTTTCCATTCTCGCACTATTTCTGCTATAGTTTCTCGTTCTTTTAAACTGGCTCGATATGGTTTGGAAATCATTGGAACATTGTTATCACGAATGTCCATTTTAACTAAATCTGTACAGCCTAACTCTTTCATATTAAACGCGAAACAACTTCGATATTTGTTACAAAGTTGCACCAACTTATTGACAATTTCTGGTGTTGTGGATACATCAACATGTATGTCCTCTACACTTATTTCTCTTGGCACACTTGAGTCTATTTCATTGACTTTCATTATCAAATGTTCTTTTACACTACCGACTAGTTCACCTTTTCCAACGAAAATGTCCGCTTTTGTATCATTCGCCACGGGCACTAACACCTTTTGATTGTTTACCTGTGAATTTATAAACATAACAGTTCCAGATTTTATCACACTATCTTCAGTTGTTATTATTTCACTTTTTAAACTATTTCTTTCTACTTCAATGTTTTTAATGGGAAATTCTCACGCCAGCTGAATTTTAATTCATTATCCACTCGATAATAAGCAATTGTAGGGTCCTCAGTGAATGTTTGACCGATAATAACATCCACAGTCTGCACATGATCTGGGACTACACACAACATAACTTTTTCTAGTTTCACTAAGTCTATTTCTACTGATGCTTCCAGTACTCCAATACACTTTACGGGATTACCACCACATCCATAACCATAAAGTTTCACTTCATCTAATCTTATTGACCACTTTTCATGTCTAACAACACTTTCTTTTATGATGCACATTGAGCTCCCATTATCCACCATACCGTTTAATGATATACCATTTACCATCACTGGTCGGTACAGATTTTCAATCTTCGATGCCACTTCTTTGACTTTTACATTTTTCACATCACCTTCTAGCATCTCTGATTCCGAATCTTGTCTTTGGATCTTGTTAACCGTCATTACAGTACCAGTTTTCTGCTTGTTCGGGCAGTGTTTTGCCAAATGGTCCTTACATTTACACAGAAAACATACCTTCAGATCGCCGATTACGGTAATTCTTCACAAAATTCGTATAGATCCCACTTCTGAAATATTATCACTACTAGTTTTATTATTCAATTCATGCACAAACTACAAAAACACTATACATCAATATTATTGATCTTGAAAATGTTCATGAACGATTATCAACGTTTTACATGTTGACACTTCCCTCTACTTCCACGCCCATCGTGAAGGTTGTCACTAGGGAGACCAGTCCCTACCAACTTAAAGTATATGAATTACAATCCCCTAATATAACTAAGTAATGTGTTTTTAACATGAAGAAAATTTATTTTAATTTCAACATCATCTATTCAGTTTTATTTTGTGTTGACAAGTAACAACTCAAAGTTATTCCGCTTGGATTGGCCAATGTACATATGATGTAATTTATTTAGTTAGCTTAACCTTGGGATTGTTTATGAAAATCACAAAAAGGATTAAAACAAGGTCGCATATGTTCTTGTTTTGAGCCGATGAGAAAATTTTGTAGCAAACATGTAGGCCTGTAGCTTAATACGACATGAAGCAGTTTGTTACTAGATTACTTTGTAGAGTTAAGATATGAAACAGATTGAAAAGAGCCGACATATTACTCTCTCAGTTAATGTATTTGAATATTTCGTGCAATTAAGAAAGGTACTGTGAGCTGTTGGAATTTGAACAAATCTATGTTTTCGAGAATTATTTGTTATTTTATCACATTTGTTTTATTATAGTCTGAAAACTAATTTTTCTAATTAAATTTTTATTTACAAACTGGTTTAGCAAATTATGTAGTGTAACCTAATTTACAAGCTCACTTATCATAAGAGTGTATTATTACTTATTAATCTTAAGTAAGGGCAACAAGCTTGAAGTTGGAATAAAGTGTAAACGAGATTTTTTTCTAAATTTTTTGATGCTCTCTCTTTTGTTATTGTCATCAGATTTTTGCATTAAAGAGTTATAATTTATCTGTTATATTTACACACATTGTTAATTTATATCATTAATTATTAGATAAAGTTTACTGAAAAAGTTAATTTGTAAACTAAAACAACAACCAGAATTGCTGATAGATCGAAACTCAATCTACAAAATACAACACACGTTAAAGCCTACACTTGACACTATCATGTCGATGATGGACTGCAGAAACGATAGTAGTACAATACCAAACATCCCCAATGCTTGATCAAATCTACTTACGTATATGTGTTTACGTAAAATATTCAATCACCGTATGCGACACACAAATCGTGATAGTAATTGGATTTGATTCAGAAATTTTAAACCTTTAATAAATATCAACAATAATTGTTGATTATTATTTCTAATAAAAATTTTAGAAAATGCGAGGATCGTTTTTGTAAATACGCGTTACGTACATATTGCTCGTTATGTTGCTCTACAGCAAATCAATAGTTAGTATCTTTCATGACGGATTTCACCACCGTTATTTTAGAGATCAATAAGTATTTATCCTAATTATTATTTGTTAGTGTTTTGTTTTTCAATTTGCAAAATTTTTAGGTGCAACAGCTGATTTGTTTTTTATTAGGTCTAACTAATAATAATAGTAATATGCCTAAACTATTTTACTAACTCCCATTCAAGGGTTACACGCATGGGTTATAAAGAAAAGCTAAATATTACGTTTGAGTTTTAACAATTTAGAAATAAAAAGGACATTCCAATTAAGAATTATTACCTGAAAATAATCCTACGTAAAACACATCATTGTCTTCTTTCTGCGTTCTTATTATAAACAACCCACCTAATTAACGATAAGGGGATTATTTTCAACGTTAAGCCACTTTACAAAATACAAGGATATTTTTTTTCCGCTTAAATAATTCTTTACATCAACACAGAAGTTATATCTACGTTTTTCCATAAAGCTTTGTCTCGGAAATACATTAGTAAATTACTGTGTAATGAAATATCGGTTTTTTACTTAATTGGAAAAGATGATCCCAAAATTGATATTTTTTCGTATTTTTATATTAATTCCATATTGTGATGATATGAAACTAATAAACTACATGGAATTCTCACAAAATCTCAATTTACTTGGGTTACGCAATTATTTAGACTCGAAATGATTTTATTTGTAATTGTTGGATTATTTTTATAAGTAGCAATTTTGTAGATTTTGTACAAAAACCTTCTCCGATAAGAAAGAAAACTTCATTATGTTTGTTGTGTTTGTTGAATATTGCACAAAATATTCTAAATCAAAAAAGTTCTTCAAAGCAATGCATTCGTAGTATTTTTTGATACTTCTAAAATGTCACAAGAACAACTTAACGCATCTTGTTTCACAGATACCTTACCCTAGCTGGTTTTGGCATCTTGTTGCAAGTCCTTCAGTCATATAAGCTAAAAAGATAACTTAGATAGACATAAACACCAGTTTGAATAAAAATATTAAGTTTGATCAAGTTTACAACCTGCTGCTGAAAGATCCGCATTGGTTGAGATCTTTAGAACTTTCAAAGAAATACTCCAGACACGTCCATAGCCGATAATGAAAGTGATAGTATGCTAGCCTGTGGTATGGTGCTGAGAAACAGGGTCCTTATCGCACAAAAAGTGAGAATACTCCAGTTCTTCTGTCCTTTACTTCTGCTAACTCCCAAATAAATAGAATGGCTGTTAATAGTATTAAAAAAACTGGCAAATGGTTAAAATTGATAAAAGCTATAAATGCAGATGTAATGAAAACATTTTATTATGTATCATCCACTTCCTGGATGGAAAACCAAACTCCACATATGTATAGCATTGTACGAGGCAATATCAACGATGAATAGATCAAAGCTTCTAAAACTTATACAGAAGGAAGAAACTATGCACTGCCTACTTAAGCAAGGTTAACAGTGTCTTGAGAAAAGCATTAAATAGAACAGATGACATAGATAAAGTTCTCCTACAAATATAAGCAGCTGTCGCCACTAAACATTGGAATTAAATAAACAGCACCTACAAGTTAATGGAGGTTCAGAGGTTACAAAATGGCGCTGTAAAGCTGATTGGAAAATAAGATTAGATAAGAAAGTAGACGAAGAGTGCATTAAGATTGACACTATCAGTGCTATAGAAGCACACACACAACGAGGAAAGAAGAAGCAATAATTAAATCTTACAAACATTATAAACATTAATGGCCAACAAATCATGTAAAAGCTTTTACACTGGAAGGAACTTCGCCAGAAAGCCAAAACGAAGGGTGTGAGACTGGGTAGGCATAATCCAACTCCAAAACAAATCTTGCAAAATAAGTTTGCTACTAGTTATAAACAATTCTATAACGACCCCCACAGAAATTAACAATAAAAATAAAATTTAGCTGTTTTGGAGTAATACATTTATGGAAAAACCAATGCTGAATGGATCAAGGGGATTGAGGCTAGCCCTGCAAATATTAATAAGATGGAAGAACCAAACATAACTGTCAAAGATGTTTGAAGCAGTGTCACAAAAACCCTAAATTGGAAGGCACTTAGGTCTGACGACATTTGCAACTTTTGGATAAAACAAATTAGTATTTTGAGCTAGCTGCAAACCTGAAAAACTACAGACATGTATCAACTACTAACGGCCATAATAAATAATAAATCATAAGGTATACGAACACAGAAATGAAAACAAGATTATATTTCATAAACAAAGGGGATGTTTAGAAACTTAATAAGCTGTAAGGAGCAGCTCATAATAGGCATCATAATTATCAAGCTTTCTCAGACAAAGAAGCACAGTTACATACACCCTATGTAGACTATGCTAAGACCTTTGACTCTGTACCTTATAAGTGGCTACCGAAGGTCTTGGAACTATATATTTAATATTAATCCTGCAATCGATAACCTATTAAAAGACAATATCGAACAAAAAGTTGACATTTTTAAATAATCACAAAAGTAAACTAAGATATGTTTTTAAAATAATGGCGAAAGTAATTTGTTTATTTATTGGAAATTTGTGTACAGTTTCTAGCAATGGCGAGAATTAATATAAATAAAAAAAAAGCAATTTGGACGATTGGTATAGAACAAAAAGAATTTCTATAAGACACTTAGTTAAAAATCACAATGTTAGTGCTGAGGGAGTTTGTAAATTAATTATAAAGTTTTGACCAGAACTGTACTTCAGAAAACTTGCCTACATCCGCTCGTAAACATGGATCTTCCAACTGAGGATTAGACGGAAAGGTACTGAAGATGTTTAAAAGTAACTCAATGCTGTCAGAAAGTGATGCTTCAAAAAATCAAGAACATCAATGGGAATGAGTCAGCGGATAAAGAAAAGGTAGAGTTTAAAAACTTATAAAAAACAGAAACAAACAAGAAAACGGTATGACAACGTCTTAAGCGAATGAGACCAATGTATTACAGTGGATGATGCGACTTACTGCAAATTTGATTATCAAACATTGCCAGGGCCCCAGTTTTACACTGTTGAAAAACTACACATGTAGACAAATAGAATAAGTCAATCTTTTTGGAGAAGTATAGAAAAGAGTTTCAGCATGGCAAGCAATATGCCAGTACTCAGGAAAATTTGAATGCTGATTTATCCTAAAAAGAGTGCTTACAGAAAAGGCAATGATTAGAAAGCCATTATTTTGGCCGGACATAACTGAACGCCATTATGTTGCAGCCACCAGTGAATGGTACAGAAAACAGTGAGTCAACTTTGTTGGGAAAGACTTTAATCAACCAAATGGCCCTGAAACCCTGCTCAATTGAACGATATTGGCTATAATTAAAAAACACCTTCAGAAAAATACTGAAGCTGCAAATAATATGGAAGCAACAAAAGAAGTCACCCAGACTATAATGCTCAATATAAAAAAAGAAAGTGACAACTGGAAAAGCAATAAAAGATGTTTTGTGTTTTTGTAGATTACTAGATATCTTAGACAGTAAAGTGCTGGGTTATCATAAAATAGTCTAGGATCCCATATAGCACCGGACGTCCATTGGACGTCCATTTGCCATCCAAATTTCGTCCCGACGTCCATGGACGTAAATTGGACATCCATTGGACGTCCGTGTTTAGACGTCCTCTGGACGACCGTTGGTGGACGTCCACTGGACATCTATGTGTCATCCAAAACGTTCAGAGTATGCCCAAATGTCGTCCAGATTAAGTCCAAACATTGTCCGAATTATGTATGTCCAAGAATCATCCGATTTATGTCTAAAAATTGTCTAAATTATGTCCACATTACGTACAAAGAAATGTACAAATTACGTCCAGTAACAGATGTCCGTAGGATATCCATAGTTGTGATAGACGAACGTCCACTGGACATTCATCCATCAAAATTTGGACGTCCAATGGACATCCATATGAGTCTGTAGGTGTCAACTTCCTTCTAGATACAGTTCTCACATACCCAATACCGAAACTGAAAAACGATGTCAGCCTACATGTTTTGTTTAGCGATCAAACCCTTTGTTTTTGTTCTAAACGAAGGCCATGCAGGATGTAGTAAAATAATGAACACTTTGAAATTATAGATATGCCGAGTCAAAACAACAATTGCAATCTCATTAATAATACTAAAGTACTTAACAGTGATTTAAGTTCATATACTAAATAGTTTAGGCTAGATAAATGTGCGCGACCTATGTAACAAAAGAGGCACCTAGTCGTACAGATGAGACCATTAAAAACATCTGTCCTCAAAGTTTAGAAGAAGCGTATAAGTATCTGGGACGTCTTCAATAACTTGAAGTAAATCGTCTTTCAACACTGCTAAACAGTAAACTAAACTCCGGAAATATAACTACCATTAGTATTAAACTACATTTTTGGCGTCTCAAGTGGAGTGACGTTAATTTAGAAGACATACACACTAGATAGACTGACACATAGATTGCTCACAAAATTTCATTATCTCCATACAAATTCAACGACAGAACGCTTATACCTACCGCGATCTAAAATCCTTGGCCTAACCTAAGCTCATCTCGTAAATGTGCAAACAGCAAATGCAAATCTAATACATGCATGGAAAAACAAAACCCTACATGCAAGATATTCCACAGTATTGAATCAATGGGTATTGACAAAGCAATATCTATTTCTTTTATTCGTAAAGGATGCCTCCACGCGGAAACGGAAAGATTTCTGTGCCCAGTGTGTACAAGACAGTCACGAAAACCTATACCGGGCTAGGATACACAATGTGACGCATTTGCAAGTAGTACGTATCTAAGTCGTGGCAAAAGTAACTTACCAACAACTGACAATAAAGCATTAAGTAAGTAACCACCTATTGTAACCAACCCCAATATTACAAAATGCCAAATTCTTACTGTATTGGCACTGTTGGATACAACGGGCTTGACATCAAGCTCAGTATAATATTACCAGATGCAGCCAATATAAACATAACAAAAACGTCTGGGAATGCAAAACATAACCACAACGAACTCCGATAGCATATGTTTGTGAATCTATTTTAATCTTTGCTTCCCATAATGCTTTCTAGGAGAATTTTGGATATGGGCCAGTTGGGTAGGTAATAAACTTTCAATTTAACAAAAACAAATTAGTAAGTGACTAAGTACGATATTAGAGAACAGAGTGTTGTAGCATTCAAAATTGAACAATTATCCAGACTTAATCTGGAAATAATTGTTGTGAGGTTAACTTTTTTAAGGTTAATCTGTGATGATTTGGTATTGCTGGTACCTACAGTCTCACATTTTTTTAAGCTAGTTAGTAGACTTTTAGCCGCAATACATTTGGAAGAGTACAAACACCTGGATGTTCAATACTGTTTATTCATTTCACAGATTTTCATTTTATACAAAAATAACGAGCTAATATAATAATAATTATTACAATAACAAGGTAACAAGAAAATAACAATAAATGTGTTCAAGAACTTGCAAATATAGCAAATTACAATAAGTAGTTCATATTTTAGTTTTTTTTTTAATAACACCTTTATTCAGGTATGACTTCTACAATCTTAATATAATCAATTTATTAGTACAAATGAATTGTGTTTATATTAAACAAGACTTGTGTGGAAACACTAAACCAGTGCTTAGTTGCCAATAGTACTCTTTACGTCTTTTATCTACATAATTCATGCGGTTTTGTTCGCTTCAGTCTTCTTCTTTCATTGGTTGTGTCCAATAATTGAATTGCTTCCACGTTTGGATGATTTAGAAGTCTAATCTCATGTTTATTGGCTCGTTCCTTGATGACTTCCTCTATCG
>VTPC01088922.1:0-11302 GCA_011009095.1 Ignelater luminosus
CTTCTTCTTCTGCGTCCAACGTCGTGGCCGACGTGTGGTGGCTACGGCGGGTGTGTCCGAGGTATCGGGGTTTCTTCCAGCCTCTTAATTATTCTTTTAACCGTTGCCTTCAGGTCTTGCGATCGTTCGCCTGTGGCGCTGCTGTTGCGATATTTGTTTCTGTTAATTTTGAAATTATATCGGTCCACCGGGAAGGGGAACGTCCTTGTTTCCTTTTCCCTTCCGGTCTTTCCTGAACAACAAGTTTCTTCATGTTGTCGTATCGGGAGATGTGGCCGAAGAATTTCAAAATTCGCCCGTAAGTCATAGACAATTTTTGTACGGGTTTGATTTCTGCGACGATGGAGGCATTCGTCGCCTAGCCGTCCAGAGGACTCGCAACATCCTGTGCCATACCCACATTTTAAAGGCATCTATTCTTTTCCTGTCGCTGGCATGACTACCCAGGTTTCCGAAGCGTACGAAAAAGCAGGAAAGACTAGGGAATTTACGAGGGTTATCTTCGTTTTCCTAGTGATGTTTCGATCTTTCCAGATTTTCATCACCTTGATCATGGCGAAACGAGCAATTTCAATTTGTCGCCTTATTTCGAATTCACAAGAGCTGGATTTGTGAAGCATGAAGACTAAATAAATGAATTTATGGACGACTTCAAAGTTTCCTATCTTCTGAGGTTGCCTCTGATTTTCATTGTCTCTGTCGATAATCATGATCTTGGTCTTAAGTTTATTTATTTTGAGCCCGTATTCTTAGCTTATTTCCTCTAATCTTCGAAAAAATTCTAAAAGTTCTTTTGCGTTTTGAGCAATTAGAAGAGTGTCATCCGCAAAGCGAAGATTCGAAAACCGTCTTCCGCCAATTTTTACTCCTCCGTTCCAGTTGTAGAGGAGAAGTGAAAGTACGCATCCTTGCCGAACTACTTTCCTAATGTGACATTTTTCCGACAGAGTGGTATCAATTTTGACGACCGCCTTAGAAGCTTCGTACAGGTTTTTAACGAGGGTGATCAAGTGCGCAGGTACTCCGAGTTCTCCTAAGGTTGTCCACAACTTGAGCCATAGGACGTTATCAAACGCTTTTTCGTAATCTACGAAGCACAGATATATCGGCACAGAGTATATCCGGGCTTTTTCTATAAGCTGCCTAGCATTAAGAATTTGTTCCCTAGTACCCCGTCCTTTAACAAATGTGGCTTGTTCTGAAGCTATTTGATGTGTTAGGAAGGCTTGCAGTCTCGCTTGGATGATTTTGCTGGAGTGAGATATTAGGGCTATCAGGTGGTAATTGTCGCAAACGGTTTTTGGCCCTTTCTTATGCAGGGGAAGTAATATTGAAGTTGACCAGTCCTCCGGCCAAAGGCCTGTTTTCCAGATCTTCTAGCACAGCGTGTGCATAATTTTCTGTACTCTATTATCGAGAGTCTGCAAAACTTCGGTTGATATTCTGTCCAGCCCGGCTGCTTTCCCTTCCCTTAATTTGTCGATTGCGACTTGTATCTCTTCTAAAAGTATGTCCGGTTCTTCCTCGTAATCCCCCAGGTCTCCGACAGTAGCATTGGGGTCCGCATACAGATTACCACAGTAATCTTTCCATACTGATGCGTTTTTGTCTGGTTCCGTGGCCAGACAATTTTGATCTTTAATTGTCCAATGTCGGGGTTTGAATTTCTGAATGATAAAACGGATCTTCATAAACAGGTCTTTTGAGTTATTATTGAGAGCATGATTCTGGATTTCTGAACAGATATTCATCAGATTTTTATCTCTGCGAGTAGCTGTATGTACCTCGCGGTTTAACAATTGGTACAGCTCTCGATTTATGCTACTGTCAAGACCCCGAGCTTTGATGCTTCGACGTTCCGTAATGAGGTGTCTTGTTTTAGCCGATATCCAAGGCTGTCTAAAGGTAATTTGGTCGCCTTGTGGTAATTCTTTCAAGGTCGTGACTAAAGACTGTTTCAAAGCCTGCCATATAACTTCAGGATCTTCCACTTGAAGTTCTTCGAAACGGGGTTTGAGTTTGCGCATGGCTTTGTCGTTAAATTCTGTTACATGACCGGCACTGAGTTTTGGCAGTCGTTTTAATTGCCTTCTTCTACAGCTTTTAAGTTTCCCTGTAAATTCGCACATCAGTAGCTGGTGATCGCCTCCACAATCTGCAGACGGTAGCGTTTTAGCCGAAATTATCGAAAATCTCCATCGCTGCTTAATCAAGATGTAGTCTATTTGATTCTTCGTATGACCATCAGGTGACATCCAGATGTATAATCGACGTTTATGATTTTCGTACATCGAGTTCGCTATTGCGAGGATATTTTCGATGCAAAACTCAATGAGGCACTCTCCACGGTCATTTCGTTCTCCTAACCCAAACTTGCCAACTACTTGCCGGATATAATCGTCGTTGGAGGTGGAACCGATTTTTGCATTAAAGTGTCCCATAAGAATCAAGACTTCCTTTGTCGGTATTTTATTTACTGCCACTTCAACAGTACGATAAAATTCCTTGATCTCTTCGTCTTTAGCGTCAAGAGTGAGCACGCAGAGAGCGATTATATTTAGGGCACACGGCCTCGCATTAAGTTTTAAAGTCATGGTACGTTTATTGATCTGTTTGTACCCCAACACGAAGTTGTTAAATTTGTTGGATACCAGTATATCGACACCGTGGATGTTCCCATCTTCCGTACCGAAATAGTACATGTTGTATTCTGATGATTTAAAGTGGTCTCTACCATGCCAATGCGTTTCCGTAACGCTTGCCACATCGATTTTGCTGTGAATTAGTTCATTCTGGATGATTTGGAGTTTCCTCTTCTGGTTGAGTCCGCGTACATTCCATGTAGCAAGGCGCAGTTGATTTATCCTGGTCGTATATTTAACATGAGAAGCCCAGTTGTCCACTTTCCCATGCCCAGTCGCAAATTCCACACTGTCTACCCTAGACGTACAACAGCGCCGGTTGCTAGCCGGGTCGTCTGGCGATCTTACAATCTTAGAAAACATTCCCACGTAGTTTTCAAGGGATGATACGAAATCTTTTAATCGGGTGGTTTCCCATTGCCTTCCTGATCTTGTGCAGTTGGCCCGTTTAGGCTCATCCGCCTCTGGGGGCGATTTTTGCCCCCGGGGCAAAAAGGTGCCCTAGCCAGATGTGCTAATTAGTTGCTTATATTGGCAACTGTTCGGTTAGACGAAACTAGGCTCTCGATAATCGTAGTGATTATCTACTGCCCTAGTCCTCCAGCTTGCTTAAGCGGAGACGAGGTCTCGAGGAGGTTGGCGAAAGTTTAAGTAGTTCCTTCCCCTACGACGAATGTTAACACAATTCGTCACCTCGAGGCCCAGCATGCCATTTAAACTATTAGGTGTGTGCAAATGGTGTCCAGACGACTGTTTTTCGATATTTGACTTTTCTGCTGCAAGATTATTTGATTGAGAAACCAATTACAAAATTTACATATCAACCTCTTCGATCAACTTGATAAGTATTAAAAATAAGCAAATCATTTGGAGACTGGCAAACTTCACTAACTATAATAGTTCTTACTTAGTTACTTTTTCACCACCGGTTCTTTGTAGTTTTAATTATTGTGAGACAACCTGGCTATATTAATCACTTTGGCTGCAGATCAAAAATATCAAAAAACGAAGACATCTCGTTGTCTTTAGTGTTTGATGTAGAATCCTAATCTGAAACCAAAATTTCAAAATTTTTAGAACATGCAGACAGACAGACAGACTTCGCAGATTCAGTAACGACTCCTATCGGAGTTTGTTGACAAGCAGAAAATTTTTACAATCGTTTTTCACTCGAAATACCGAGTAATATTTTATTTAGGAAATTCTTATAACTAGTAGCGGTTTGGACATCTCTAATGGTTTGGAGTCCACCTTAAGCTGTAGCATATTCTTAATTTTGTGTCTATTAAACCCGTACAACACGAACACAAAGGAGGTTTTGTCAACGTTCTGTAAAAAACATTGCACCCAACTTAGTAGAATTAACTTTTCTTTACTCATGCGCTTCTACTTGTAAATACGTTGAAACCCAATTAAATAATGCTCAGGACAAATAAACTGCCTTATTTGGTATTACAAATCACAAATAATTCTTGTAATGCCCCACGTGAATAATGTGTCACGGAAAAAAACCAAAAAAGGGGTCTAATGCCCGTATTAGCCAGAAATCGGAAGATGTTCCATCTCGCAGCTCGAAGTCGAAGACAGGGGGAGGGTTCAAAGATAGTAAATGACCCAGATAATTAAGTTCTTACCTAAACCTAAAGCTTAAATTTTGACAGAGAATAAAAAAAAGATACCTAAAAGGCACCAGAAGCTGAAATATAAGAAACCATCGGCTAACCCACGCAGCTTCTCGTAGGCTAACACCCTGTATACGGAGTCCTTTCCAAACAACACCCTGTATATAGGGTTTACTCAAAATACAACCCTGTATATAGAAACTTAAAAATTGTGTCCTGAGATCAAATTGCATTCTCTTTACTTACCGGGGAACCTAAATAAACAATGCTTTAATCATAAAATCAAATATCATGCTTGTTACTAGAAGTCAGGATTCCATCGCTACGGTACCTAAATAGCTTATAAAACAAAACAAAGCTTCTATAAATAAGAACATAAAAGTTAAACTACATGAGTATATTTTTTACGATTTGAAATCAAATAAAATAAACATTCGTACAAAAAAAGGTTCCAAATGGTGTAGTTGAATAAAAGAATTATTACTTTACAAAGATTAAATAAAAGAATGACATTATTACATAAATTTAGGTCTGAAGGACCTGTTTAACAAATACGATTCAAAACCTTTAAAACACAAGATTATTAAACAAACATTTAAATAAACAAAGCCAAATATGGTTCAAAACTGATATGAAATCTAGAGCATATAAAATTGTACTAAATACTTCAAACGAAAATGTTGAAAGATTATTACAACAATTTAAACAATCTATTGTTACCCTAAATTTTCCGGAAAAATAAAGATACTTTACCTATCATTTAAAAATTAATCAATTTACGTTAAGTTCTTAAAGCATTTAAACAAAACAATACACAAAAAACGAAAGAAATACAAACATAGGTATAATATAAAGAGTTTACTGTCTTACTCTCTAAATCTGGAGGTCTTTGATTTCCAGAAACATTTTTAGTTAACGAGAATTAAATTTACATAAAATCGAACGATGAGAAGGCATGGTTACATTAACTATAAATTTTGAATAGTTAATTTCCACAAACACAAACCTTTAATTTTCTTAATGACGTGGACACTAAAAATATGGTGTTATTTTCACCAGCCAAGGAGTAGGATGAAGATAGCGGAATCGTCGGACACACAACACATAATGGCAGTTCCCAAGATAACTGTTTGAACAACAAACAGGAGAAAGATGTCGAAACTAAATAAATTCGAATAACGGACAGCAACACGGTCATTCCTTTACACGATTCTTTCAACAGAGGACTGAATACGATAAAATTATTTACCTTACACACACTAGAAATTTAATTGGGTTAAACCCTTCTACTTATAAGTTTAAATCCAAGATCCGCCCAGTAGGGCGATGATTTTTAATCCCTCCAGAAGTCTTTTCTCCAGGATTAACAAAAATGCAACAAAACTTATAGCAACTCAAAATTGGAATTAACCACAGTCGCGTCCGGAGTACTTAAAAGATAAACATAAGACGCAGGCAACACACGGTTCATTCCTGAGGAGGAGCCCGCCTACCTTGACAACAGACCAAGTTCGACTCCGTGAAATGATCTCACACATGAAATGATTTGAAATAGTAAAGAAGCTGGTTGTACACTATATTATCAAATAAAACACAGACGGTCAATTAAAAAATGGAAAGGTACCAAACATCATTTTTCTAATTTAAAACGATCTTTCGCCCAGACATGCGGCAAGCATTTTTTTTCTTAGAAACAGACTCGAATGTAAACAAAAATTTCTTGAATTGATAATGACAGAAAAATATAACAAAGACCTTAAACGAAATATCTGTTAGCAATATAAATAACTTGCTAAAGGTTAAAAAGCGAAATAAAACGATAAATTCAAATTGAATGAACGCATTTAAAGCGAAACTCAAGGCAGAACTCGGATGAGTACGCAAAATTTTAAAATGACATTGCAAATGTTTTAGAAAAAATCGTGTAGAGTTTACTTTTTTTTCTATTTTCAGAATATTAGATATTTCTAAACAAGTTGACAGTATCGCCCTATCACATGATTGATGTAGGTTATGTATGTGGGATGATTGAAACTATTTAGCCATTTTCTTTCTACCGTTATTAATGAACTTGGACGTCAATGCTTTTGAGATGCTGAAATTTTGAATAATCTTTTTATGTGATGTGTTTTATTTTAATAGGTTTCTTCTGTGATCCGTACCGTATTAAATAATTTTAGCAAAGAAAGAAAGTACAGCTTTATTCCAAAAAACGATAAGAAAGTATTGGTGCTTTTGAAAGTTATTGGAAATTCAAGCTTTCTAACCTTCATATATTCTGGAACATGCAGCTAAACTTTAGTCAACCAAAACTGTCCCAAAAAAACAATTATTCAATCTGACCGTATGCCTCTTCGAAAAAAAGTTTTCTTTTCCCTTAGATAAAAAAATTGTTTTGTTTTGTTTTATCACTGGCTCACATGGCTGCTAAATGATATTTTGATGTTAAATATTTTATGTTTAAGTATTGTCTTTTAGAACTAAGCTTGTTTTTATATCTGTGTCGCAAAAATAACCGAACCCTTTAAAAATACAAAAAAATGCTTTGGCAAAGCATTTACCAAAACTTATCAATAGATGCAACAAATATATGACGATAATTATCTATCCTGTATAGACGCGTACACTTGGTTCCAAAAGCCATCGACGACATTGCTCTTGGTCAGGTCGTTTGTGGGCAGGAATTGTCAAAGGAAACACCGAAACAGTGCGCAAAGCAATCACAATGCAGTTAAAATGTCCGGTACGATTGTTGGAAAATAAGATAAAATTATGGAAAGACGCAATTGATCGCATTTTAATGAACGAATCCGTTGTAAACCTGACAGTTAACGATAACTCAACAGCTCATTGTGCGGCTCCTGTAACTGCTTTTTTGACACAAAAATAAGTGAAACTGTTTTCCACAATTCTTTGTATTCTCCAAAGTTGGAACCGTGCGACTGCTTTCTGTTCCTACGGCTCAAAAGACGCATGCTTTATGTGTATATTCTTGATATAAAGAAACAGTCGTGACCAGTATCCTTAAGGATCTATCTACAAAATGACATCGTACAACCATTAAAATCGTTATCTGACTGCGCACATCGCTGTATTGTCGCAAAAGGCATATACTGTGAATAAAATAAAACGCCTGTTTCAATCAATTGCTTGTGTTTTATTATTCTTACAAATTTCGGTTATCTCTGCGAGGGATCGTTCTGTAATCAGTCTAGAATTGGTTAGAAAAAAAGAAATATGTTTCTAAGTTCTAAATATGTCATGGTTATGTTATGTCACCACTTCAGCTCAGTGGTCAATTTATTCATAAGGAAAGTAAATTCAGCATGCAAACCTCTTTTTTCTAAAAAGTTACTAAATTCGCACTGATCGGCATTGATCTAGTTCAGCTGATAAAACAGTTATCTCAAGCTGAATTTAAGAAACACATTTACAATGTCTTTTTGCAAGTCAGTATCTTTGAGATCTTTTTTATTTCGAATTGTCATAGGTCAGTCTGATATACTTAATATCAGTAAGAATTCTGACTGTGGAATATTTATAATGTATAGTTGCTGATGGTCAGTTCAAAGCTTTCTTTAGTAGCACATCTAAATGCTTTTACGCTAAACCAGCTTCAAAGTTTATGAACCTGTACACAGTCAGATAAAAGATCAGTTTTCCTACGCCTGGCCGTAGCTAGGGGTAGGCAGAGGAGGCACCCGCCTAAGGGCGCAAGACGCAAGGGGAGAAATGTAATTTCTTCGTACTAAAAGAAACGTAACTAAATCAAGGGCAACGATAAAAATAAATCGTCAGTTTAAAGCAACCTATTATCTGCAATTTTTGTGCATTTTTAAACAACAAATGTACAGTAGCAGTACGAATAGGAGTTTAATTGAATTTATGACTGACAGCAGGACACTAAGTTTGAATGGTCAACAAATGTTTAGAATAATTTAATTTTAAGAAAAGATATAAAAAAGGGTTTAAGAGATACGTATACACAAACTCGATACGTGGTCACTTTTAAGGCATGTCCTAGAATTCTTCGTGCATTAATAACACGAAATCTAGTTTAAAATATAAATGGATATTTATAGTTAGTAAGCGGCTAGGAAGTTGTTTATAACTAGAAAGGCTACCCGTGATAAATTACGGTGTATTTGTATTGCCCTGTCTCGGGGTTGGTCGAATTCACGCCTCATTGAGTTGCCATTGAAGTGTAGGGACATGGAACCATATACAAAAATTCTCTTTTTGCAAACAAAAAGTTTTCATGCATTAGTTTCTTACCAAGTAGACTGCAAACTTACAGGGGCAAGAGGAGTTTGCCAGCGGCATCTAGAAGATCGTATCCTGGTGCTCGCTGTCTGTTATTCTCAGTGCACCACCTCGATGGTGGTGACCTGTAACAAGCGCTTATCGCGCTGAGATGCCATCCAACGGAATGTTGGACTACCAGGTGCTGCGACCGTCATAGCGCTTACCTCCCCGGAGACCCCTCCTCTGTAGTATTGACATGCAAGTACCAGCAGAGGTTTGACCACCCTCGAACACTGCCCGAGCGGTGCCAGTCCCCAAGCACATAGGATTAATTTAGTGGTTTTACTACTACCACTTTATCCAGTAACAACCATTTAAGCAACAAGTGTCCTCCATACACCGTAGGCGACACGAGACCAATGCACACTGTAAAGCCATATCAACAACAACATCAATAACAACAAGTGATAATAGGCACAGTAATGCTACGTCTTCAGCAACAATAATAATCAGAATACTGATTAAACCAATTTATCATATTGGTTATGCAGTAAATGGTCCCGACAAAAACACATAAAGGTGACTTTTACACTACGATTTCGAGTGAAGCCTCTCGCGTTTGACACACCGACCCCGCAATTACGACTGACCTTTTACACATTATATTTCTAAGATTATTTTTTCGTACTTTTTCTTGTTGCAGCTGTGAGAGTGTGACCTATTGGGACAAAGTAAACTCTTGCGGTTTAGTAATTTATTACTTATAGAATACGATTACATGTTTGACAAATGCGTAACAAATTATCAACTGACATATTATATCGGGGAAGGCGTAAATAGAGTCCACATTCGGCCATCCTGGGTCATTCTCGTCCTCGAGAATGTTCATTATCTGGGCTTCGTCTGCGGTCATTCTGAAGAGCAGCTCATCGAAACATCCTCTTAGTCACTCCCCTGTGCATGTTATACAATTACTATTACTGTGAATAAATTAATTAACTACATATCAAGATAAAAAAGGAGAAAATACATTAAACATAATTCTAATACACACCCCCACAATAATAGTAAATATAGGAACACAAAAATTATTATACCTATAGAAACCTAAACTCGTAAAAAAATTTAAATTGTACAACACATTATGACTGCTGTTGCCACTCCGAGGGCCAATGGACAATTTGAGCGTTACAACGCTACAATTACTGCTAGTTAGCTACACTCCCCACTGATAACGATTGGGATAAGGAGCTTCTCAAGGTCCAATTTGCACCAAACAATACCGTGAGCCGCGTCACGCGTAAGATTCCAAGTGAGTTGCTGATAGAATACAAATCGAAATCCATCACTACTGCGGCTTTGATAGCGGAAACAAATCAGGTCCAAGCAGACCTTGCGGTTTTAGGACAAGAAGTCGCAGAGCGGATTCAGGCTGAACAACAGGTCCAAAAAAATTCTTTGATCGCTACCGCAAGGCAACTCCTGAATATCAGAAGGACAACCTGGTACTTGTTCAAAAGAATGTAACCACTGAAGGTGCCAGTAGAAAGCTCAAACCAAAATGGTGAATTTGTTTTTAAATAAAACTTCATAAAGTAAAATAGATTTTTGTTCACTATTAGTGCAGTGAGCAGGGGAGGGAGAGCACAAAAATGCGGACTTGCCTATTGATTTTGCCTAGCTACGGCCCTGTTCCTACGCACAAATTCAAGAATAAATAGTGTTGATGATAAGGAGTTAGTTCTTTAAGGTTTTTGAAACTATGTGGCAATTTTGATCTCGATTCATGGGTCTCAGAAGGTGTCGACGGCGGTGATATTATGGTATTTCTGAAAATGCTCGTAATATTTCAGTCGTTTTAATCTTGAAGGTTTGTAAAATAGGTAGAATAGAATTTGTCATTTTGAGCAACATATTTACCTTTGCGTAATAAATTGTCATTCTCATCTTGATTTTTAGAACGTTCAAGATTAAAACAGTTGGAATATTGCAAGTATTTTCAAAAAATAGCATAACGTTACCGTTGTCAATACATTTTAGAATTGAAAATCGTCTAAATCTTAAAGTGTCTGTTTAAGTAATTTCCCGGAATTTGACTTCAGCCGAATTGAAATCGATTGAGTAGTTATAACTTTTTCTTGCCTTCCTGAAATTGATGTCCTATTCTTGCAGGAATAAAACCATAAGACAACAGGACTTTTAATATGTTATTTGACATAACGAATAGATCTTATTGCTTAATTTTCATCCCTTAATTTGATTTTCAGACGTGAAAGTGGTGAGATATTGTAAGAGTTTTAAGAGCTCCCTTTTAGGTGGTGTTCAACGCCTTTGCCTAAAGCTTTACAGACGCAACTAAACTGTATAAGTTCTTTCTTATGTAATTCTCACTAACCGAATATAAAAGCAACTTTTCGTACAGAAAATACACCAAATTTCCACCTTTACCTTATTTGTTTGGAGGTTAAAACATAAAATTACTGGGCTATTAGATTCTGTATTAGTCACAATGTAAAGCCTACATACTGTACAAAAAAGCGGAACTTTTCTGATTGTATCATCAAAAGTTGCCCAATGGAGCAAAGGCAAAGAATAAAAATAGGACAGCTCATAGACCACATCATTTCATCAACGTATCCTTTTATTTATTTTCAAAGATATTTAGGAATCTGTCAAATTAACGTTTCCATTGATCATGGCATGGGCGAATATGATATTTTAGAAAACATTCAGGGATTTGAACATCTAACCATCGGCTTTTCATGCCAATACTCTACCAACTGAGCTTGTAAC
>VTPC01088923.1:21822-34949 GCA_011009095.1 Ignelater luminosus
ATGTGTAACCTCTGGTATTACAAACTGCGTAAATACGTGAGCAATTAGGTAGTGTATTATGGATTACAACTTATTGAACTACCTTTTATAAATACGTACAGTTGGAGCAAGTCAACTTGAAATATTTAATAAATAGACTTCCTACCACATCTTGCACAATCTTTAAAACAGCTTATAACGCAGATCAATGCTTTCAAAGTCAGACTGTCCTAAATTAAGCAGGTAGTTAGTTCGAAATATTAATAAACTAGTTTAAATTATAATTGCAAATTTTTCCCAAAAAAGGAATTATTATTGAATTAGTTCCATGACTTCCAAGCGAATCTGAATTGTGTTTTAGAAACAGGTAGAGCTCTAGTCAATTTAAATGAGTCTCGAAAGATGCCATAAGAAATGCAGTGAAACTTTTCTATGTCGCACAGCGTCCTTGCTGCAAAATATGTCCGTAATTCATCAGAAGTGTCTGTTATGATAAGGAAGTAATTAATGTATTACATCGTTTTGGGACTTAGAAGAGCGTTCTTAATACATATGTCCACTATGTAGAAGTGTCACTTGAGAGAGGTCTATTAAATAAAAACCTCAAGTGCTTACCAAGATTTTTTCTCTCTTCTTAATTATTTCCCTATTAATATCGTAAAGGTCACAACAATATGATTTCTATAACTGTAAAATGACTTTCCTCATATCGTGTTCTAAGACAGGTAGACATATAAGAAATATTAGTTTTAACACATCTGATTCTCTAAACTAAGCGCAATAACCCTCTATTCCTAGATAGATTTGATGCGAATGTTTTATCGTAATTACGGAGATTATTTAACCTAGCATAATGTAATTACCCTTAATTTGATGACATTCTTTTCCCCATCGTCTATATTATCTCTCTTAGGCCACTCTTTTCTAACCCAGTGGTGTCTTTTGTCTCTGCTATCTCAAAGGCACAAGAAGAAAAGATATTTAGTGTGGCCACTTTGCTGTCCAACGAGAAAGTTTACCATTTTTAAGTCCACACAAATCACCCATTGAAGTTCACGATACTTTATCTTTTCCAAAACCAAAACGATGGTATTATATTCTTCTTTCATTTTCATTGAGTGACCAATTGGTATTGAACCATATTTGTTTCCATTGTGCAGAAGGACACATTTCAAACTTTGCTTTGAGCTGTCAATTAATCATCTGGAAAATATTCAGGGAGAGCCATTTTTCCCAGAAGTCCTCTAATTTCGTGACAAAATACAAGATTGTCTTCTTGAGAGAAGAAAGGTAGCAGACAATTTTTGCTTGTACGGTAAAAGATGATTTTGGTTCCTTGTTCCAGTAAATTTTTGTCGTTCAACCCGGAGGCCAATAATTCAGAAGCTTCTTTTGACAGGTTAAGATCTTTGGTGAGGTTATTTAACTCATCCTGGTTGAAACGCTGAGGAGTTGATGACATCTCTTCATAATCACTGTGACTTTCGTTAGTATCAGAAGTTTGATCAGATGGACAATACTCGTCCTCACAGAGCTCTGCTAGCTGGTGAAACGTTGGGGACCGAGCGTCTTGCAGAGACTAAATCAGGATAAGTCTACTTGCCACGATTGTTTCGATTGATTACAGTAGTATTTACTAGGCAGAAATAACAGTCATCGAAGTGTGTTCTGGGTTCTCTCCAAACCATTGGTACGTCAAATTTCAGACTTTTTCTATTTCTGGTAATCCAATGTCGTAAATTTTTGGTCGCCCCATGCAATATCAGTAACTTGGATGGAATTACAGGAGATGTATGCATTGACTCCCGTTCATTATTTATGTGAATCATCACTGTGATAAAACTGAAGGAATTTCTATCGTTAATTTAAGCAAATTACCAGACTGACGCGTTAAGTTGAAGACTCTGGAGATAACCCTTTGGTTATATATTAATTTAATTAAGAACTCAGCATTAGAAGTTGTTGTATTGACCATCTGGACAGCCACCTGTTAAACTTGCATCGGTGCTTAGGAATCGCTACATCTCGCCACAATCCTGTATTTATCTTAAAATAAATTGTGCGCGTACCGAATTAAATCATTAATGATGCGCTAGCGGTGTGCTAAAAGTTCGATACATTTTTAAATAGCAGACTTATCGCCAAAGTAAGTCCAGACTTTATCAAAGTACGAATTTCATTGTTTGTTTGAAGACTGAGTTGACCTATATTGGTTTATTGTATTAGTTGTAAGCAAATTTCGTTATCATTCCATATTTTAGATAATAAATTAAATTAGAGTTCATTGTGTGAACCGCTGGAACAATAGTTTTGTGACCTGTATTAGAAGTGTTGTAATAACTTTAAAGTGAACAGCCTAGAACGCATAGCCAAGCGTCGAAAAGCAATTAATGGCCTTCCAGCTATAGAAATTTAAATATTTGTTTACTGGTTTTAAGCAAATGATAATCTTGAAAAATTTTATTTTGTTCTATGTTGAAGATATAATAAAGTATAAACTTAGAAAGGCCGATGAGATAAACAGAGCTCTTTTCGTTTATGTAAGATTGTTATAGTACTTTTTTACTTGTAAAGAAAATTGTCTGTCGGTTTGAATACAAGTAACGAACCTGACAGACGTTGAACTAAATTTGTTCATTATTTATTTAATCTGTCCCAAAGCTTGTCTACATGAAAGAAGTCAGGTCCTTTCACTTTTTTTTTATAAAATTAGAGTGTATGCTGATGCAAATTTAGATGGTTTGCTATAAATGATACACCATTCGATCTTGCGTTTTATTGTCAATATTATATTTGTTAAAATACACAGGGTGTTAAAAAATAATGCCGAGAGCTCTAAAGATGTTGTATTTAAAATTTCTTATTTTTCCAATATTTCAAGAACAATGTGAGATATTGAGAAAAAATTCGCTACATGCTTGTAGTATAGATATTTTTAAAATTTTTTAATGACGTAACAACTTTCATTTCCTGTAATAAATCTACACATACTATGATTAAGATTGTTTTTAATAAGATTGTTTAATTAAAAAGAAAACTACACTTATTATTTTTATTAGATTAGGTACGTTGACACTTATCAACTTATAAACGCCAATTTTAATAATAATTCTTATCCTAATAACTTAATTGTTTGCACCATTCCTTTTATGGTTTCTTCTGTCAATATATTATTGCTTTGATTCTTTATTCTTATTTGGAAGCTGCTGGGTTTGGATCGCTGCAATACACATTGATGTAGAAGCAATGAGCGAAGACCAAGAAAATATCAAAATAAGGTATTTTTGGGTATTTCGACCAAGCTTTACATTATCATCATCTGGGAATTAACTACCAAGATGATACCACTTCAAATGTCTTTAATATTACCAAATACGTAGTAATAGTTATTGTTTAGTTTAATAGGATATCTTTCCCTTTTTATTTGATGGGTAGATTTGTTGTAAAGAAAGTGCATATATACACTAAGATATGCCACAGAAGTCCAGTAATATATGCAAGAAATATGCAATCCCTAGTAGCACAAAACTCGGATCTACATAGAATCTCATTAGAAACTATGCAGTTTATCGAGGTAAAACCAACGGTAGTAAAACTAGTTGTATCCTATGCAGTTCCTCTATAGGGAAAACCAGCCTATTCAGCCAAGTTAGGTAACACGTTGTTTCTGTGTAAAATGCCTACATTGGTAATTATGTAGGTTTGACTATATGGAAACAATGTTGTCCACAAGCGTGGACACTATGTTTTATTATAATTATTATTGCATCAGATAAACAAAATCTAACAACTGGAAAATATCGTATTAATATGCATCGTATAACACGTAAACCATTTGCCTTTCTCAGTTGTAAATAATAAAATGTAATTAATTTTTTTGAGAATTTTTGTTTGAGTTGAAACAGACATAAGGTGTATCTTCTTTTAAAAGTTCATTATCTATTCAACGTGAAGGCTGCCTATTTGTAACAAAAACAAGTCGAATATTAAAGTAATGTAGCAATGTAGCAATCAAGTGCATTTGTTTTAGTTTCAACTTCGAAATAAAGTACTTGGATGATAAAAAATATACCTACATACATATATCAAACGGTGCAAGGCTCTACATGAATTAAATAATAAGCTGGGTCTCCGTATTGTTCCATCAGGTTTCAGGTATATACTTCTTGACCATCTGGGTAATTTGAAACTTGTAGCTGCATTTACGAATTTCTAGGAATAACGGTACTGCAAGGGGTTGGTTTCATTTGAAAGCTTAAGCACGGCTTAACTTTAAAGCTATTCTCCGTTGAACTTGCATCCGAGTGAGAAGCATAATTATTATTCTAACGTTTTGCTTGTGAATTTGTGCAGAATGTACTGAACATAAAGCTGTTAATAAAATGGTTTTTACGTTAATAACTACTTAGTAGGTACCTAAACTAAACACGAAAAGACATGTTTGATTATGTTGATAAAATTGCGCGTGAATAAACGTTCACTGCTTATAATTTTAATCAGCTTACCTTTATGCTCAGTTATTAATTATGTGTCCATAACTTTTTACATTTAATTTACTGTAACTTTGTAAAATTAAGGTACTTAGTATTTTTAGGCGTATATGCATATTATATAAGGCCGCTTTTTCTTTTACCCAAAATAATAAAATTCCGTTACAATTTATACTGAATGTTTTATTTTCCTTAAAACTTATTAACTAGCTTATTTAACATATCGGTTAAATTAATTGATTAAATTAATTCAATTTAATGGATTACTTAATTAAAGTAATCAATTAACCTTGGATTTAACTAGTTTCACAAGACAGGAATGAATAAGCAAGCCAAAGTGGGATATGAGTAGGCAAGCTAGTTATATACTATGTTGTTTCTGAGAAGTTTAACGTTAAAACAACGTTGACTGCCTATATATGTAGTTCCAACACGGAATTCGCGTTTCATTTCTCATTAGAAACTATGTTGGCATCCAATATAGTTCCAACCTAACTGTAAATTTAATTACGATCGATAGATTTAGTGAGACCTAGTTAGAAAATTAAGAAAAAATTGTGTTGACTTTGACAAATTATAACTCGAAAACAAAAAATTTTTTACATTTTTTCGATGAATCGTGTTGTTTGTTCCCCAGAATCAGTGGTTAAGCATTGTCGGTGTTGTTTTGAGACACATTGTATATTATAATTATATATACTTACGCATTTATATTTGAAAATTCTTTCAAAAAGGCCGGGAGGATGTTCGTATCTCCGCCTTGTTTGAGTTTTTTAAGAAATATTTTTGTACAATAGCATTGTCCCTTAGTTTGATAAATCAATTAGTTTAATTTAGCAAATGTAATTGTTTTGAATTTTCTACACTGGAATAGGCAAACAAATACTAATTCCATTGAATCTGATAATCTGATAACAAACTAGAGCATCGTTTCAATACAGTAAGTAATTAAATTAAATTTTTGTTTAATAGGCGGTTCGACAAACACAACTAAAGCTACCCTTTCATGAACATGAGGGTTTTTCCAAATATTAATATTTTACAAAGAAGCGACGCTTTTACAGCGTTTTATCCACTTTATATTTTGGGAAGGTTACTTGGAGTAATACCTTTTAGAATTAAAGGTCCAATAGGAAGAAGAATTGTGGTTAGAAGCAGCTACGGAATTTATAGCTACCTAGTAATGAGTGTATTAATTTCGTTGTATGTTTTTTATATGATAGCAGGAGCCAAAAGTTATTTCTCTAGAATCAATACCCTAATCGAAGTATACATAGGAATATACTTTCTCTTTCTGTTTTCGACTTTATGGGTCTCCGTGATAATCACGAAATTCTTGTATAAGAAGAGCTACGAAGAATTGTGGGATATGATACTGCAGTGCGATGAAATAACATTGAAAATAAGTAAGACACGCAGCAGTGACAGGTGTTTGTGTTTCTTTTCTTTCATTCAAATTATTCTGAGCATTTTTTTGTTCCTGCGTATATATTATTCTTCTTTATTGCATCTTGATACCACAAAACTAATTATTTCACTAGGTGGCATAGCTGGTAACATTTATACAGAATACATAAAAGTTGAATTTGAAGTATGGATGATATTAGTAGCTACCAGATTTCAGACACTGAATAAGTTATCAGTTGTAAGTATGGATACGATAATGAATACAAACCTGACTATTTTCGTGACCTTTTCAGACTGCCATTATAAGTTCTGACAATTTAGCAATAAAAAGGATTTCTAAGATTTACCAACAGTTATGTTCCTTAGTAAAATTTATTAATAGAATTTATTCCTTCTCGCTGCTTACTGAATGTTTAACAAACTTCTATTCGCTTACAACAGATGCGTATAAATATTATAAAATCATACTGCTCGACCAAGAATTAACTACAGATTCTTTATTGCGTACATTCTATAGTCTGTATAATTTACTAGGAGTTATATTCAGTTGCGGCTACGTATATAAACAAGTAAGTTATTTAATTCATTAGCATCTTATGAGACACTATTTCTAATATTCTACATACATTAAGAATTCAAACTGTTCAAAAGTCCAAAGAGATGATCTGCGAAGATTTGCAATGATTCTTTCCATCTCCCTTTATGTCTCGTCTATTAGGATGGATGACACCATAAGGATATATTTTTATTTTTATTGGAAACATTTCTTCACAGCTAGGCTATCGATCCTGTCGCCGCACTTTGTATATTCATCATACCCAACATCTATATCTGCTTATTTTCTTGCAACACAGTACGTCTCACAGGTCACCTAACATACACTTTTCTTGTAAAAGGTTCTGTATTCTACAAACATCTTCATTATTGAGAAAATAATTAACATTTACCGACCTATTTTAATGTTTATTTTTTTAGGTCAATGTTTTGAAATATACATTGATGAGAGGAATGGCTAAAGTGAAATGTTGTAAAGAACGAAAAGAGGTTAGTAAACATCAACTTATGTATCTACAATTTCTTTTTTAAAAGATTATCATTAAAGTCTTCCTTATAGGTAAATGCGTTTTTCTTGCAATTGCTACATTATGACGTGAAAGTTACTGCAGGGGGTTTTTTTACCATTGACAACACATTAATTTACGCTGTAAGTTAGAAACTTACTTTCATGAGGTTTTTTGAAAATCTACAAGGATATTCTACTTTTAGATTATTGGAGCTATTACTACTTATATGGTAATACTGAAACAGCTTGATTTGATGTCAGCTATTGACTGTAAAATAAATATGGTTGCTTTACAAAAATAATTACTTCCAACGAGCCTTTTATTTTTTTCCTAAATCATCTGTAGATTTAAAGAACGTGTAATTGCTCTTTCAGCATTTTTGTACTACTAAACAATAAAATTTTTGTTTCAAATCAAAGACAGTGAAAAACTACTTAAATTGCTATTTCGCAATTGTATCCATGACATTAATACCTGCGATATAAAGTTATTCAACGATAGTAAAAGTGGGCCTTAGAAACAAACAAGGGAAGTTTGTTAAAATATCTTTAACTTTAATTGTATTACAATGAGGAAAATGTGTTTACCGGTTTGCCATATGTCAATGCGTTTACAATGTAAATGTAAACATGGGCTTGAATTTTGTTTTCATCAAAACATTGTAATTGTTTTGTTACGTTTGACAAAAACGTGTATTTATTTTTAATATTTATTTTTACTTAGTTTAGTACAATTTATTTCCAGAATTTATTTACACTAAATTATTTATTTAATTATGTACAGAAGAATTTATTTATCACTAATTAACATTTATTTCGTTCGTAACTACGAGCTGATTGACTGTAGAACTGCCTTCTGCTCGATCAATGCAGCCTTATATTTGTTTCCGCGTAGTTCTTGATGGGCCCAGAAAGTTCGCGTTCCTTCTGGAACATTCGACGGTGGAAGTTTCTGGATAGTTCGAGATTTCTCCAGCACATTCGACCAGCTTGTTCGAGACTGTTCGGGACTTTTTCTAGAATATTCGAGAGGTGGCGCGTTACATTATTATTAAGTTTTCAACAAGGTATTGCAAGTAGAGGAATGTGATTGCAGATTCTAAGGTTACATGCATTAGATGGAATTCAATGCACCGCTACCACTTCTCAAGCTCGACGACATTCAAGAAACCCAGATGAAGGCCATACTCTCTAGTTAGATAATATTAGTTTCCTAGGTAGGACTTTATCATGGCCTGCACAATGGAGCTTAGTGCCGGAGTGCGATTAACTCCGCACCATACAGTATACATACAAATCAAACACACCAACCATTTTCATTGCACTAATTGTGAATTATATTGTCCCCCTCCATAAGAAACTTAACATATTGTTGTCTTACTTGTTATGTTCATTAAAACATTCAAAATCCTCAGGTTTCAAGTATCACGATAATTTTTTGTTCTGCAAAAGATACCCTAGGCAAGCCATCTCATACAGGAAGGCATAATTTCGGTTTTGATTTTAGTAAACAATAATTTGTGGAAATCTGTAACGGGAATAATCTGAAAAAGATGCCTAATGCCCGTTACGGATGACGGAAGATGTTCAATCCCGTAGCTCCAAGCCGAAGATGGGCGTGGTTCAAGTTAAACTTACCTTAAACGAAAGGATAAAAGCTCATCTCACAGAAACTTAAAATATGTTTTAAAGATGGTAGAAACTTAGGGCGCCAGAACCATAGGCGAATCCACGCAGCTTCTCGTAGGCTAACACCCTGTATATGCACTAGGGTGGCCCTTATTTATAGAGAAATTTTTTTCGCAAATTTTTTGGAGTCTCACCCTGCCAATTAGTGCAGTTATTTAAATAAATATTTTCTGCAAAATTTGAGCCCAATTGCTAAACCCCTTCCCGTGCCACAAGAAAATTGAAATTTGACAAAAATAAATATTTTTGTTTATTTAAAAATATTTCACGAAATCTAAGTATTTGACATAACTGATGAATAAGAAATGTAGAGTGTGAAGAAAACTCTTTACGACATGATTGAAGTACCTACTTTAGGATGTACTAAAATTTTTTGTAAAAAATCTTAGAAGTAAATGTGCCGTTATTTGCAAACATTAAACTTTATTTGTCTACCATTCCAAACAAGCAAACATTTGACGAATTACTATTAAATGTGGAAAACTTGTTTTGATTTATTTCTGTGATCAAAGGATGATGCACATACAGTTGTAACAAGCGTAGTCTAATCAGTAAGCAAAAAGTAGTAGAAGAAAGTGTTGGTGCGTTTACTTAATAATGGCGGCGCGGCGGTGGCATCTTGTTCAACAACTGTTACGCTTCGTCAAGACGATGAAATATATTTAATAGGAAATATTCCAAACCAAATAGTCGGGAGTAAACTACCTTCCAACAAACAAGCCTTAAGTACATTGTTTTATAATTTGCGAAGAGTGAAAATGAATCTACGTAAAAGTACCTGATTGGTATTTAGCAAAAAGCACGAATACCAATCCGCAAAGAATAGCATTGCATTTTTAAATTAGAAAATTTGTATCACAAATGGAGAGACTTACATAAACTATCAAAAACAACACAACAACTCAAAAGAAAAATATTAAAAAGTCTCAAGATCAATTAGAAGATTTATTTGATATAGCGAACGCATTAGACATAATTTCCATCGAAAGAGACTGGCTATTCTTGCTATCACAAAGACAGAAAGAGAGACCAGGATGTATGCTTGGAGTTGATTACAAATCAGCTAATCAAGAGGCAAAATTGAAGATTTCACAAATAAGAATCATTATTTTCAGCCGCAGCGGAACAGTTGGCTTCAACTAGTTCAAGTGAAGACGAATCATTTGAAATTGCCAAACCAAACGTTCATTTATTTTTCTGGAGCTAATAATTATATTTTCAGAAAAAAATCCGGCGCGGGGTATTTCTTTTAAATATCCAGGCGCTTTTCATCACGCAAGATAAAGGTCAAAAGCACTCTACAGTCTAAAGATATACTTATTTCGGAGACAATCTAAGCTGCAAGCAACAGAGGAAAAAGCACTTCGAGATATATGCATTTTCTTAGTGCTGGTGTATCTTAAAGGTTGGTTTGAAGCTCCTATTGCCGTGCAAGCTCCTTTTAATAATTTTAACTTTTTTAAACGACTAATGGAGTATCCTGTTTCTGAGATTGCAACAAAAGCATTTTCGGCGCATTTGTGGTATCTCGCCCCAGAAACAGTTGCTCTGGCATTTTTTGATTTTCGAATACCAAAAGCTATAAAAGTAAAAATGGCAGAAAATTTAATGAGATCGGGTGAACGAGAAGAAAATGTCTCAAACAGAATCTTGATTTTTCCACAGCAAGTTCCAGATTTTGTAAAACAAGAATTTTCTGAATCATTTTCTCCAACTGCAATGAACTTTTTTAGAAAATTTAATATTTCAACAAATTTCCTGACAGAATATATTGATTGTTGGGAAACTCATAAGGAGTATAAATTTGGAAGACAAGCTGTGCAAAATCTCTTAGTTGTAAATGATCCAGCAGAGAGAGGTGTTAAACTGATGCAGGAATATAATAGTATCCTAACAAAGGACGAAAATAAAAAACAATTCATATTACAAATTGTGAATCAATACCGAAAATTGTATCCTAATAGTAGAAAAGAAACTTTATGGTAATGTTCATCTAGTTTTTCATGTATAGTGTACTAAATATCTACTTAATAATGATTAAACTTTATTCAAAACATTTCCGGGCTTTTAAATACCTTTATAAAAGCAGCCTTTACATTTAATTTATGAAGATGAGAACAAAACGAAAACTATAAATCAGGATGTATTATATATTATATGACAATTTCTATTCTTTCTCAGAAAAAAATCTTGTCAGTGATCATTTTTTATATTTACTGTTAATTCCGATACCGTATAAACATTTTTATTTCTTTTGAAATTTTGGAGCTCTTGTGACACCTATAAATGTTTTTCAAAAATTCTAAAAAAAATTCTTGATTGCTTTTTTATGAAGTAGGATCACTCTATGGGGTGAGTCTCAAGAAAATATTTGTGTGTGTTCTCTAGCAAACCAAGCGTTTCATGGTGATATGCCATTGAAGTGAGCTGTTTACTACCTAACAAAATTGCTGATTTTTAAAAATCTTTCCCAAAAATTCTGTGCCTTGATCTGTTGTAATTTCTTGTGGAATCTCAAATTTCAAAATAAAATTATTAACAAATGATCTAGCTACTGATTCAGCTTCTTTGTTTGGAATTTGGTAAGCTTCAACAAATTTTGTTAACTCAAGTTGAAGTGTTAGAATGTAACGATTATTATTATTATTATCTTGATTTAAAGGTCCTACTAGATCTACGAATATTTTTTTAAGTGCTTCTGAAGCGGTAGTGGTAACTGTCAGTTGTACTCGGTCAACTTTCACGTGTTTGTAACGTTGGCAGTTATCACACTTACTCACAAATTTTGCTATATCTTCCCTACAATTTTCCCAATAATAGTGTTTTTTGATGTTAGTGTACATACGGTTTATTTTGGCGTGTCCTCCTGTTGGAAGCAAATAAAAATCGCTGAGAACTAATTGTCTCGTTTCTTTATAGTCGATTTGCTCGGCTTTGGTAATAACGCATATTCTAATATTATAATCTTTGAGCAAGCTAAGCTTTTTTGATAAACGGTTTAGCAATTTTTATTTGACTTTAATTTATAAATACATAGTTGCGTAATGTTATGTTGCAAGCTTTTGCAAACGTTTCAACTCTGCGTCTAGGGCAAAAGTCGATAAACTGCTTTGCTTAATATTTTCCATTTACATGTCTTTTAAACTTTAGTTCTTTTCTGACTCTAGCGTTAAGTTATTGTTAATTTTTTGTTATAAATCTTGTTTGATCTCTAGCTTTTTTTTAAGAATGCTTAATGCTCTTGTTTTTTGCCAATAATGAAAAGCTAGATTTTACTAACATTTATTTACACGCGTTTCAAAACATAGTTGCACTACTAATGTGTTTTCTAATCCAAACGAGAAAGAAAACTCTATTTTACAGAATTGCTATTTAAAAAAAAATTGTAACCAATTAATTTTAAAAAAGTGATTAATTAATACGATTGTACTATTTTCTAAGGATTAGTCCTTTTTGTAAAGCGTTACCGACGAAATTGGAAACTTCAGCAGACTAAGACACTACGCAATTGCTTCTGTTTACACAATTTGTTATAATGTAACACCAAGGATGACTTTATAAACACGCTAAATGAAATTGCTTAAAATAAAAACAAATATACTAACCATAACTGGCATTTTCATAAGCTGTATCGTCAAGAAAATTTAATGTATGGTATAGAGAAATTATACAATCTTATCGTATTTACAATCTACATTCCTTACAAAAAGCAAGTTAGTTGTGCCTTTTTTTTAGTTCGATAGCGCAATCAGTTTAATAGATATAATTGCTTTCAGTTTATCATCCTTAATTTTCTACATTGAAATAAGCATACATATTGTTATGATATGGAGAGCTCTTTTCCTCAGGGTCCTTATTTTTCTTGGTTTGGTTCTTAATTTTTTTATTAAAACGCTATTTTCTTGACAATATTAAGTTATTTATATTTTTCTGTCATTACATTTATCAAACAAAAAACAAAATCTTTTTTATACTCTCTTTTTTTATCATTTTCAAATTACATTTTTTATATCATCACATTTCCCCTCCATATTAATATAAATTTTAAGCGTTTTATACTATAGCTTAAATTTTGATTAATATTAACTAAAATATACTCAATTGTGAATTCCATTACAATTTGATCTTTGTTTCTTTTATTTATCTTATGTAATATAATAGATATTGTTTTGTTTCATGATATACATAATCATTTTTTTTTCAATGGTGTTTTATTTTATGTTTTTATAACCTTAATTATTTGAATTGACGGTCTTGCACTTTGACATTTGTCAAACGTCATTTTGACATTAGGCAACTGTCATTCATTCATTTTTTTTGACATTAGTTAATTATCATTTTTGACATTTGTTAATTGTCACTTTGACATTACATTATTTCAACAGAATAACAATTTAAAATTTTATAAGTTTAGTTAGCATTATTAACATATTATACAGGATTTTTTTTATAGTTTTTTTTTTAACTCAATATTCGATATTTTCATTTTATTTCACATT
>VTPC01088924.1:0-10286 GCA_011009095.1 Ignelater luminosus
TAATATTCTGGGTTTGAATAGTTACCATGAATAAAATAATAAATAATGGAATATAATATGTCAGATGAATTTTATTGTAATAAATGTTGATAATAAATTAAACTTTAATTAACTGCCTGTATATTTTATTAAAGAAACTCCTATAAGTTTCAATTTATAGTTCTGCCTTAAACTTAAAAACCAAAAGTAAAGTGGTTAACATTTAAAATTAATGGTAACTACCAAAAGTTGCGCCGCTCTTGAAACTGCTTTACATTTATCTTTCTTTTCGTATTAAATTAAGCAAAATAAGACTTATCTGCAAAAGATACCATTAATCAAATTTCACTTTTCTTCTTGTAAAACCCTGAAATAAAAAGAATTATTTCGAAAGGATAATAGTAATTATTAATGATTCTTATTTCTGTCTGTTTCACTTCTTTAACGAAACCTCGGTCACGCAAAAACAAGGAGTTTCACTAACCTTACTGTTTAGTTTTTTTTATATGGTACTTGATATTATTTGCCTTCTGTTTTGACAGCGGTATCATAAATTTAGACCTCTTGAATTGAATTTAACAAAAAGTTTTGGTAGTTTTTTCTATAATAGAAAAAATGATTTATGATTGATAAATTTGTAATAAGAAATTCTTATGCGCTTTCTAACTTACACTCCATTAAAAGATTAGAATTCGTAAAATTCTGGAGAAGGTTATTCATCATTTTAGAACTTAATTAACCTTTTGAACTTTTCACTACACTACCTTGCTAAAATTACGAACTAAAAATAATCTTGAAGGATTCTTTTCTTTTTATAGTTTTAGTTCTAAAACAAAACTAATTTTACTTTTAACCTCTATTTCTGAATTCTATTTTGTATAAAAAAGTAGAAGTAATAAAACGTTACATCGAAATCAAATCCTACGTTCCAAAAATAGATAACATTCACCTACACACATTTGAATGTCTTCTATGGTATAATGAAATTGTGAAAACAAAAGGAGAATTCTGGCAGCTCATAAAATTTTATACCAAAGCTTGGCGGTGCCTGCTGTAGATAAAAACGAATGTTTGAGATTGTTTTTATAATCCTACTAACACGTCTTCTAGTCAAACAAATTCTATTTTATAGTTGCAGGGAGCCTCATTTTAATTCGGTACCAGGCGGTAATTTATTACCGTAAATATTTTGAAAACTCTTTATTTTGTGGGTGGATTCTCTATAAACGCCCCCTGTGAAAATAAGGATGTTAAACGTTAAATTTTGACAATTTCGAATTTTTCTTGCTCTTGCAATGCCTGGTTTATACAAGGTCTAAACTTCCATGCAATGTGTTTTTCAACTATTCTTAAAACGTCTTGTTAAATAAACCACAAACACAAGGTACCCTATATAAATCTAATAAGATAATCGAGTTTACATCGTTTACATAACTAAAATTATTTGTTTTGCAGCTGTTTAAAATATTTTACAAAGTATTAAACGATCTATAACATATTTTAATTAGAATTAAATAATCGATTAAGTATGTATTACCAAATTAAACACGAATCCAGAATAAATCATAAATTCCTAGCCAGAACGACACGATACTAATAAAGAAAAAAATTATGAAACCGTTGATATTATACAGGGTGATTTATTAGCTGTATAACAAACTTTGACAGAAGAAAGCTTATTCAATTTTAAGAAAAAATCTTATATAAACACAGGTCCGATTCATCTTAATTAAGGCGATACAAGATTTGTAACATCTGTAATCAAGAATTGCAATAGTAGTGATGAAACACAAAAATATAAGGTTGACTGTGATATAACAAAAGTCTGCAAAAGACAAACTAAAAACTACATGGATGCATAACATCTTCGACTCAGAACTCTAACAAGAAGAGATTTTGTTGGTATGGCATAAAGAAGTTTTTGTTATTGTACCCAACGTTGCATTTGTTCTTTTAATTAAAACGAATCAGACCTATGTTTATATAACAATATTTTCTTAAAACTGAATAAACTTTCATCTACCAAAGTTTGTCGTGAAGCTAATAAATGTATACATACAGGGTGTTTCCGGTTTATGTATTCAAACGTCAGAAGGTAATACAACATGGAAAAATAAGTGCTCTTTGTTGAATAGACTTGATTAGTTTTTGAGATACAGGGTGTTAAATAACGCACTCCTTCTCCAAAACTGCACCACTGATAAGGTTGTAAATTATAACAACATGTAAGACATCTCATAAGCCCTACACAAATATACTGTGTGATATTTCAGCTACTTCGCCAGTTATTCGAAACGTACAAGATCTCTACATTAAACAACAAGTTGCAGGAGTTTAAAAAAATTTAAATTACCTATACGCGGAAAACATCACAGTAACTTTGTTTGGCAAATTGAGTGTAGAATACAACAACAGTTAGTTTTTCAGTAGCGTAACATAACTTTTTTGCAGAAGTATGACTGCTCCTCTTTGTATCTCCGCTCATGGTGAAGGCTATCAACTTCAAAAACTGTAGAAGGGTTAATTTCCCATAGTAGAAACCATACAAGAGATTTCAGCTCAACAGCGTATGTTGCATTTGAAATAGCAAAGAAACAAAGAATTTTTGGAAAACCTTTAACACCCTGTATCTCGAAAACTAAGCATGTTTGAATATAAGTTTATTCAGTAAATTCCAGTTATTCTTCAATGTTTTATCACCTGCCGATATTTAACTACATACATCGGAAACACCCTATATACTACAGGAATACGAAAAGAAATGGATAACTTAAGTCTAATATTCTAGAAATACATGCTATACTGGCCATTGTCAAGTTTTCTGTTATATCTTGTTGTGAAATCGTATCTCGCATGATAATGGTTTTTTTCTTACTTACTAAATTGAAAGAAAGGTCCCTTTTGAGTAAACAATCTTCAAATAAGTAAATAAGAATTTTATCTAGTAATGGAGAAATGTATTCACTAACAGTGATGAGTAACTTAAAAAATTAAATTAAAGAATCCTTTATGTACAATAAAAAGTTCCAAACACAATTAGATTCTCGAGATAAAAGAACAAGTAAAAAGTATTTATAATTTGTTGCGGAGATTTTAAAGAACGACTCATTCAATGTGAGAGCTTCTGGCTGTTTCCAAAGTTGGTCTTTTAAAAGCATGTGGAATGCTTTTCTTTTGTAACGTTGTTGCATAAGTCAGCTTTTCTTCAAAAACCAGCATGAAGCGGGCAAGCATTCGTCGTCATTATCGACCACTGATGAGTCCAAACAAGGACGAGACGATAGTCTGCAGGTGTGATGGTCAATGCTTGCACGAATTCTTTGAGACATACATCTGTAGAAAGACAGTATTCTGTCTTTTTATTTATCGACTTTTTACCCATGCCGAACTTGAAAGTTGATTTAATCAGAGGCTAAGAGACCGAGTTATGGTATTATTTAGGTAATATGTCCGCAAACCACTTCTGAGATACTGCTGCTCTAATCTATTTGTGATAATCGGCGGTTTGTTTTATTCGAGATTCAAACAAATCTTTATCAATAAATCTATAATCCTGTCGGTACCTTACTTACAACATCGTATGTTCTTTGTTGACTTATAAACAAACTTTAGGATTTAATCCGTAAGCTTGTGTTTATGTATTGCTGAGATTGCAGCTTCACAATCTCATCAAGCTGGTAGAAAAGGCTTTAGCGGCAAATACATATATAGTGAGTAAACCAATTGAATGATAATATTGTTTATTAGGTCATAATTTCATATTCTGAACAACTTTCCTTAATAATATTTTGCCGTATTATTGACCGAAATGGCACTTTGCTTCAACTTAAATGGTTTTTTGTCAATTGTCATGACCGTCTTGGATTTTAAAAACTAATAATGTGCTTGAAATTCTTTACAGACCAAGCAGGGCGGTATCTCAAAACATCAAAACGAAATTCAAAAATTTTTGCTCAATTATACCTAACCTATAGTTCAGTTAATCCGGGGACACACTGTATATAACTGTACTAAATTAAATTTGGACTCTTTTAGCATAATAAAGGTTATTTTCGTAACAGTCCTTCGTAGTACGTTTCGGCTTATATGAGACAAATCTGAATCATCTATGGTAGCTAATATCTTTAACGTATTTCTTTTCTAAACCAGAACTTTTTCTTCTGGTCCCTTTGCGATGTTCTTGTATAGCATAGTTAGAACATATTTTTCTATGCAGCGACAAACTGATACCTTACCTTCGTTAAGCTACTGCACATTTTAATTACATAGTTGCTCTTGTATTGCTGAACGTTTAGGTTCATCTGTTTCTCTTCTTTGGCTAAACTGTGTAGTTTTCTCTTGGTAGAAGATGTGTTCTGCAAGTGGACGATTGTTCCATTCTTTTTACTGTAATAATTATACTGTACTCTAACAATATTACTGAGTTAATTCACTAAAAGTGTTGTATTGCAATAGATATTATTTCATTTAACTTACTACGCAAACACTATAGTAATGCTAAATGAAGTACATATGATTATAACATCAAAACTGTAACACTATCGCTATTAAATAACCTAATGCAAATGTTAGGCAGTTCCCTTAATAAAGTTATTGTTCTCTTCTCAAACTTATAATTAATTTAAGTACTTAGATAAAATAACAATGCAGTAACATATATAAAAAGATAAAATAAACAAAAAACAACAAAAATAACGAACACTTAGTTTAATAAAAACTAGGAAATCTAGGAATAGGAAACCTGGCAGAGAGGTGCTATAACTCTGAAGTTTACTAATTTAAGTAAAGTAAGCATCACGTATATTTTTTTTGAAATATTATTCAGTAGCTAAAAGAATGCTTGTAAGTTAATTAGTTTTGTAACCATATTCTTCTCAAATTTCTTACAAACAGCCACAGAAGTTTTATTCAAGGTATTCACTCAATTTTATTTTTATAATTGAAGTCTTCCGGTGAAGACTAGTTACTTCTGTCAAATTTTGTAGATTTGATTTTTTACAGACATGTCTGGTCTTTCTGTAGACCTCTTAAGCACCGTCAACTTTTTGAAGGCTGGTGCAGTGAAACAAATAGTACTAAAAAAGTGGAAATGTAATTTGATCTTTTGTTCTGTTTTTTTAATTATTATTCTTACAATGTTTGGTTTTCTATTTTAAAGTCAACAAATAAACTCTGAAGTATAATTGTAGTACTTTATTACAATACGTTTGATCAAGATATAGTTCTTGTTTTATGTCGTGCAATAAAGTTTGTTTTCTAATAATTCGTTTTTACACATAATCTACAAATATCCTGCAGGATAAACAGTTCTTATTAGCATTTTCCTGTTAAACTATGGTACTATGGCCTTAAAAATTCAATGGTAGATTTTTATAACTAATTTTATTATTTAATTTACGGCATGTTAAACTAAATTTACGAAAAAATAGTTTTGTCCACCTAGATATGTGCTTGGGACCTTTGTGCATCGCGATGGTTTTTATAGAGAAGAAAGCTACACTTTCTAAAAATATTTTGTTTTATGAAGGAATTGCGTTACTAGAACTGCAAAAAAGAAGATTTTTAAATAGAGGGAATCCGTAGGGAGTCAGAAACAGATGAAACAAATCTTTCCACCATATGTACCTGTATAAACAGTGGCGTTATAGATCCAATAGTCAAACTGAGTGAACAACAATAATTGAAAAATTGTATTCAACCTGCTTAATACCATTGAATTGAAAAACGCTGGAAGTACAAAGGTGCAGGAAGGGTATTCAACCATATGAATTATAAACCTTATTTATACTCGAATAATTATAACTTAAACCGATAAACGCAGCCGATAAATAGGTATATTCTGAAAATTATTAATACGTCAATTTGAAAATTAGTAACGTTTTAGAAAATCTAGTCACAGTTGAACAAAATATCGACATTTCTAAATATGTATTAATGGGTTTATTGCTGTAAAAAATCAAAAGATACATTATATTGTTAGTAATTTTTTGTTTGGAAAGTAAGTAGATTTTTACTGTCAAATGATTTTGCATTTGTATCAGCAATTATCACGTTCGCGTTTCACTGTTTAATTAACGTTCATTTAACAGGCGCAATTTAATGCATCTATGATTTAACATGAGCGATTGACGAACTTTGCGGAAAAGCAAGCTAATGGTTACTTCCTGTACGCTTTATACATAACTTGTCACACAAATTGCAATTAAACAGTAGTTTAATTCATACAAAATTAGTAAAGTTTCAGCAACTCAGAATTACCGTGTAATGGAAATTCAACAATGTGACGTTAACACATAACTAACATTTGTTTTTCTAGTAGCTGTACAAATTGTAATTTCAATTATTAAAATGAACAAAATAAAACTAGATTAATTAATAAATAGTTTTCCTTCTGGGTACTTTCAGATAAGCTTTAGAGAAATGAGTGAATGAATAGATCAAAACTTAAATTTAAAAGTTCACTCACAATCTAAATTAGAATTTTATTGACATTTCTGGATTCTATTACTTAGTTAGTGAAATCATTCCTTATATTGTTTTGGAAGTATTACGAAAATTCTTAAGAAAAGTTTAACAAAATTAGATTTTCTGAGATGGAAATAAAATTAGTAATATATTTTTCAAAAAGATTGTTTAGACATAGGAGGGTGGTCTGAAAAGTTTCCGACCTAACAAAGATACAAGACATTTTTTCTGAAAATTTTTTTTTATTTTTCTCCTTGTAACTCTACACACTTCTCCCAGCGATGCTCCCATCTCTGTAACCCGTCCAAATAGTACTCTGCATTTTTCTCTGCAAAATAATTGTTCACGAAGGTGATTGCCTCTTCATTTGACGAAAATCTTTGTCCTCCGAGCGCAATTTTTAGATGAGGGAACAAAATGAAGTCGCTTGGGGCTAGATCTGGTGAGTAAGGCGGATGGTCAAGCAGTTCAAACCGTAATTCGTGGATTTTCGCCATGGCAACCGCTGAGGTGTGAGACGGTGCGTTGTCTTGGTGAAACAGGATTTTCTTTTTCTGCAAATGTGGCCGTTTTTTCGCAAGTTCTGCCTTCAGCTTGTCAAGCAATGATGCATAGTATGCTCCTGTAATGGTTTTTCCTTTTTGAAGATAATCGATTAAAATAACTCCATGACTATCCCAAAAAACAGTCGCCATCACTTTCCCAGCCGAAAAAACAGTTTTTGCTTTTTTTGGAGCCGGTTCCCCCTTTGCAGTCCACTGTTTGGACTGTATTTTTGTTTCGGGCGTATAATGGTGTATCAAAGTTTCATCTAAAGTAATTAATCGACGCCAAAACTCGGATTTATTTCGCCTAAACTGCGCCAAAAGAGCGTTGGAAATATTCATTCAAACACGTTTTTGGTCCAACGTGAGCAAACGCGGCACCCAAAGCGCGGACAGCTTTCTCATGCCTAAATGTTGATTTAATGTGTGACAAACACGTTCTTTTGACATGTTCATAACCTCTGCTATCTCTCTCACTTTAATTCGGCGGTCGTCTAGCACCATTTGGTGAACTTCGGCGATGTTTTCGTCGGTAGTTGCAGTTTTTGGACGTCCCGAACGTTCATCGTCTCCCAAGCTCTTACGGCCACGTTTAAATTCAGCAGCCCAAAATTTCATTGTGGTAAATGATGGTGCAGAGTCCCCATACACAGAATCCAACTCATCTTTTATTTGCGAAGGCGTATTGCCTTTCAAAAACAAATATTTAATGACAGCTCGATACTCGATTTTGTCCATTTTCACAAAAAAACTCACATCAACTCACTCAAACGACTGTTACATAAAAACTGCGCGTCCAAAATGGCTGACACTTTGGTGAGTAACTGTCAACAGATGAAAAACGAAATTCAGTAGCTTTTATTTACGAGTGCTGCCATCTTCACGTTGAGGTCGGAAACTTTTCAGACCACCCTCGTAAACATTTAAGTACAAAACATTTACAATAAAATAATCATTAAAAAGGATTGAAGGCACAATTGCAAATCCTGTTTCTGTGCTTAATTCTTAATTTGGAACAAAACGCAGTTCGAAAACACTAGGAATAATTTTTTGTTTTTATAAGAACTCCATTATCTGGTTATTGAAGACTTAACTATGAAAGGGGCTTTCCTTTGGTGGTTTTGTCAATATCAGAATTTTACAACAAATATACTCTAGTAACCAGTATTTTGATTAAATAAGCACTCAAATATTACAAGAAATATGTACGGGGAAAGCATCGTTCTCCATTAAATGTAAGCCTTTCATTTAGATATTCAAAGTAATAAGTAATAACTTATTGTACACCAGATTGAATCTTTGTTTTGAAATATTAATTTGTTTAATGCGAAAACAGAATAATTCAAAATAAATTGTATATTCGCTGAATAAATATTTATTCTACATGTAATATTGCAGTTATTAAACTGCTGAATTATTTAATGATTACCCTACGGGCTTTTCATTTTACGGGCGTTACGCGTTCTCCTGCTACTCTTTCAGCTCATACATTTAAGCAAATCCTTACTTTATGATCATAATCGTATATTATTTTGAGAACGATCCAGAGTAATAGGCTCTACGTTAAAATTAATTTAAAAGATAAGCTAATAACATGTTTTATACAGTACATAACTTGATTAAAGTAATTTCATTTCTTCTTTACTAATATTATAAGGCGTTTATAATGCTTCAACTACTTTGATCGTTGACACTACTTAAATAAATTAGTTATGTTTCGTTCAAAGACGTCATTAGGCTTTGATATACTGCTAATAAATTATTGTAGGCAATTTTGTTTCTCAATGCTTTTTACACTAATTAAGTTGCAACTAAAAGGTTTCGTAGCAATGCAGGATACTACTTAAGTTAATGTGTTGCAATACCAACACATCTTTCCAGTTTTTAGTCTTATTTCTCATTCTTATTATACTTTAAGAACAATAGTTACTTACCTTTTGTTGAACGTAAGTTATTTCGTTGATATGACTAAAGTTGGTCACCTTTAGAAAAGAGTCGTTCACAGAAAACAGAGTAGAAACAGTTATAATTGTTTCTTGGAGTACTGTACAACGATGAGGAAAAGCATATGGATTGTTCTTCCACCATAAGAATTGATCTTCATCCTTTGATACTGGAGGCTCTTCTAAGTTGTTACCTTCTATTCCAACATGTGCTTTCATCCAAGTAAATGAAATCCTCCAATTATTTTTCTTTGTTTGTTACATACATCTTATTTTGCTTCTAATGTTCATTATTATATTACTGCGTACATTTCTATTTCTTAATGAATCTCAGATTATTTTGCTATCTGTGTAGAGCTTAGTCAATTTATTTTCGTCCAAAGCGTTCTGCATAGTTTCAAGTTTTTCAAATTGCTATTTGTTCGGCTTCTAGTTAATTTAATATTCAACAGGAAATTATATTGGATATTCCAACAGCCTGGTCCACAACAAGATCCTTGAGGACAGCCTTTTGAAACTAGCTTTTGAAAATTGAAAATCTTTTATAGCCAACAATATATTAGGCCGCCATGCTTCTTTTATATCTAAACTAACAATAAAAACTGCACATATTGTACTACTGATTTTCACTTAGAATTTTTTGGTATAAATTTGATGCATTTATCCTATTAATAAGCATTTTTTCTAAAACCTTATCACCTATATTTATCAGACTTATAGTACGAATTTATTTTCTTCACCGTTATCTTCTTTGCCAAGTTTACCTATTGGAATAAGTACAGAAGATTTCCATTGTTTTGGGAAATAAGTTCTTTCTAAGCACTCATTGTAAATACTCGTAATAAAATTTGGTAGTTCACTAAAGATTTTGAGTAAAATGTCACTATTTATTCCATCCTCTCCTGTTGCCCTTTTAGGATCAAATTGTTGCAGAATTATATGTATCTCATCTTGCGCAAATTCTCTATTATCTTCTGTGCCTATTGTCTCTCCCAGGTTATTCCTTATATTCATAATAGCTTGTACAATGAAAGTAACTACAGCCTTTGATATATGAGAGAAACACACCTAACAATCTATCAGTAAATATGATCACAGAAGATGCAGTAACATATGTAATTTTGAGCATTTATAATCTTAGTTATATTTTCCAGAGAATTTAGTATTTTCACTAATTCTTGAAGCAATCTTTTCTCAAGAAGTTTCATAGTTGTTCTAAGAGGTTGCTCTAACTCCAAGAGCCTTTGTACCATATAGAAAGTAGAGTTCCACCTTGTTTTCACATCTTGTTTTTTAATATCTATTTATCAGTCTTTGTTGTTTCTTAGAACTGTCATTGCTGAGCTGTTTTTTT
>VTPC01088927.1:0-13476 GCA_011009095.1 Ignelater luminosus
TTTTTTTAGAAAACCGTCGATTCAAAATTATTGCTCAGCTTTTATTTAAAAGGTCATGGTTTGTTATTAGACAAGCAAAACTGTTTATTATATTAAAAAGCTCACAGTATCGATTATAAAATATTATTTTCATACCTTCTTAGTATAACACTAACGTAATTTCTATAAATGTACGAGTACGAATCAAAAATTAAAATTAGTCGACTCTATTCAGCTTGTTTTAATATAATATAGAACTTAAGAATAATGAGTCACAGCGAGTTGAGTAAAAACGAACCGATTCAAACAGGATTCGTCGAATCAATCCGGTTTTAGTTTCACACATTAAATAAAATAAACTGATTACATGGATAAATTTGAAAGTCTATTGTAATATGACCCTTTGCACTCTTTATTAGGTCAAATAAGAATTACTCAAAATATCCATAGTTATCTTTTTTGTGAAATTAACCAGCCCCGGAGATTGTCGAAAAATGCCTAAGACTACAATTTGACGTTTGAAAACTTTTTTAAAGGTTCGCCCAAACATCAATTTATAATCTTTGACCTGCAATAAAATTTTGAATGCAAAATTTGAAAGAGACTACTTGACCATGCTCAATCAGGACATACTAACTAAGGTATGTTCTGCAGAAATCTTCGAAGCTATGTAAAGAAAACCTTTTTGAAAATCAAACCAGAACCAAAAAAACGTTCTTCGGGTCTAATTCCTATACAAAAAGTAAGAATCAAGCATCAAGATTTATGACTTTTGTAGGCAGAACGTCTTAATTCTTCAAAAGTTTTTTTCTCTATAGCTTCTTTTAAGATGCACTCATTATGACCTTTTAGTCTATTTTCTTCACAATCTGTTTTAACCCGTCAATGAATGCAACTTTACTTAAGTCCAAAATCTTCCCTACATATGCAAATTTTATTTTTTCTTATGGCATCCTTGAACAATGCATTTTCAAACTTCAATAAATGCTATAAAGTGTTGCCTTCTTTTCAGAACCAGAAAAGATTTCGATGCACAAAATTCCCAATTAGTCCTGTTCCACTATACTAGTTTCACATGGTGGTTCAGGTCTTGCTACATATACAGGTTTGTTTCTCACTGTTCTTACAATGTCATCTGTAATATAATATATGTAATAAAAACAAAATTAATTGGCAACACTGGCAACTGTAAAAACCTAGCTACTGTTTTAACAAAGATTTTCATTTGTGAACTGCTTTAGATTATCGATGCTTTTCTAATTCTCTTAATAATCTGCGACACATTTTCTGAAACTTTACAATCTTCATACTAAAGCCGCAAATAACCACAAAAATTACTTCCTGGCATTTTTGTTATATAGCAGCACACAGTTAGTCTAGCCCTTTTGTTTTTTCATTACCACAGCTGTAAACATCTTTTTTAAGCAGCCTGTAGTCGTACGTTTGTCTGTTATTGGACGTACTTTGGATGTAATTTACGTATAGTCGTCCGCAAACAGGCATCCAATAAATATCCAATTTATGTCCATAGACGTTCGGACGATAAGTGAACGTTCGGATATAATCCAAAAGTCGCCGTTTGATTAGACATCCTTGTTTTGGAGAAAGGGGAGGTGTATATTCCGACAGTAGCAGCACCTGATCGTCCAACCCTCTGTTGGAAAGACATCCTGTCATCATAGGCACCTTTTACAGGTCACCATAATCGAGATAGTGAACTCTCTCTCTCTTTCTAATAATTTGAGCAATAATTATTAGGTATTATATTAATTTTTACTAGATATTGTTTCCATGCTATACCCCTCTCCAGCTCATCTTCTGTTTTGGTTGGTTAATTCAAAGCACTTTGGTACTTTAGGTCAGAGGTTCCCAAACTTATTTTGCCTACCGCTCACTTTTCAGAAAAAAGATTACTCTGTGTTCTTTTTTGAAATCTACCTTCATAAATTAATAAACTGCTGTGATTTTGTTAACATACTTATCCCCTAACATTTTTGCTGTTTGGGCAATACTTTAATTTAATTTCATGTTTTGTTCTTGATTTGATCTTTTGAACATTCAATAATTTCAGACAGCTTTGATTTTTTTATTTAGAACAATCTTCTTAAAAATCTGCATGCAACAATCTTCTAATCACTTTGCTTTTGATATGCTTCGCTCAAAGTAATATTCAGTAAAAGACAATGCAATATAACTTTGCTTTCTACTTCCCCAACTAATTGTTTCTTTTTTAAGTCTAAAGATGTATCCGCTGGTCGACTTTCTATCTGAAGTATCCCTAGCTTAATTCGCATCTGTATATCCAATTTATTTTCTCTTTCACTACAACCAATTTTCAATTTCATGTCCTTTGTCCCGTTTAAATATCTAAAGATTCTTTTAATTTCGTTTTTAGTTTTCGGTACAATTTGATGTTGTTGCAAATTACCATTTTCGTGCTTGCTTTCATATTTTTTAAAAAGTTTTTCTTTTACCGATTGTAAGATAAGATTCTGGTCTTGGTTTAAGTGCAGTTATTAATGTGTCAGGTACACTTTCTAATAGCAAAACAGCAATTCAATCTTCTGCTAACACTTCACCTAAACCAACTAGTCTCTCTACTATGTCTAACATTTTACTAATATAATCATTGATCATCCATCTTACAGACTTAGAGGCGGTCCTAGGTGTTTTATCAGATCGCAATTTAGCAATCTTGTTTTTTTTATTTTGTTGGTTACTTTTGTAGATACCAGGCTTTAGTTTTACTTGGACGCCCAAATTTTGGAAACGGACGTCTAATTTTTGAGACAGATGTTCACGGGACGTACGTTTGTCTGTTATTAGACGTAATTTGGATGTAATTTACGTATAGTCGTCCGCAAACAGGCATCCAATAAATGTCCAATTTATGTCCATAGACGTTCGGACGATAAGTGAACGTTCCGATATAATCCAAAAGTCGCCTATTTTATTAGACATCCTTTCTTTGAAATATTGAGAAATAGTTGTAAATTTCTCTTATTTACTTTTACTGTGTAATTCACTAATGCTTTCCCTGTCACACATTTGTCAAACATAGAATTATATCTTGTAGGCAATAAATAACTTAATTGCATGGATCTACCTTGTCATAATGGTTCACACTCATACAATTGCAAGAGACACCCAAGAAAATATAAACCAACACCAAATCTTAGAAATACATATGCTGTGGATTATTTTTATTAGTATTACATATGATCATTATTGTTGTTGTGGTTTTTGTTGCTACTGATGTGGCTTTACTGTGTGTATTGCCACTTATTGATCTCATGCCTTTTACTATGTGTAGAAAGCACTTTTGCTTAATTAACCACAATATGCTTGGGGACTCACGAATCGACGTGACCGTATAGCATACCTCGACCTGGTTAACAATTTTGTCTTCCAGTACCTCAAGGCAGATATCACCTACGGACGAGAAATCTCTGGGGAGGTGTATGTTACGACGGTAGCAACACCTGGTCGTTCAACATTCTGTTGGGAAGGTATCCTGATATCATAAGCGCGTTTTATAAGTCACTATGATCGAGATAGTGCATTGGAGGAGGCGATGCCGGTGGGGAACCTCTTTCTCTCTCTCTCTCTCTCTCTCTCTCTCTCTCTCTCTCTCTCTCTCTCTCTCTCTCTCTTTGTCTCTTTCTCTTTCTTTCCCCCTATACTTTTTTAGTGTCGCACCTACTTGGTAAGAAACTAATGCATGATAGCTGATTTTTTGTTTTCGTGAAGAGAGATTTCTGTATACAGTTCCATATTGCTAGACTTGAATGACAATTTAATAAAGCGTGAAATCTGCTAACCCCAGGACACAGCAAGCGTCCGTACGGCTTAAGAGGGCTCGCTTAAGTACACTGTAATTTACAGTACACTGCCAGCTTGTATTTTCAAAACTGATAATTATTATTGTTCAATTTTGTTGTTATGCCATCTCCTAATTCACAAATTTTCAAACTATATAGTCTGGGCCTGTAACCTATTAACAGAGCAAATAATAATTTAAATAAAATTAAAAATGATTTATTTTTGAAGTGCTAAGTCATGTCTAATTCTTACACCACACGTAATCAAATGATAGATTTTCATTTTATTTGTCAGTGTTAAAATCATTTGGTTTTCTGATATCACCTAAATTATCAATAATTCTAAAGAATCAATTATCAGTTTATAATAAAACACAATAAGATGCATAACGTTTTAAAAAGTTTCATTAAACAAAATTAAAATGTTTCAATTGCTTTTATAATGATAATTTGGCCAAAACAGTTAACACTGCGGTTATAATATTATATTTAAATGTAAATATGTGCTCTAAGACGTACGTTATTAAAAACATCATGATCTACTTGAGTTGTTTTTTTCCGAACATACTATACATAACAGTCAGCACATGACTTGTTACGTGCAAAACTGGGATTAGTGACCCATCCATATAAGTAACCGTATAAAATGAGCGTAAGCGAGAAGGGCCTGGAGCCAGTGGTAGAGAAGGCGCCAGCTGCAGTAGAAAGCCGTTGACCTAATTTTAAAAGAGAGATCCTACAGCTGATTTCAGTATTTAGGTCACTGGGTGAGAAGCTTATCAAAGTCAAACATGTTCGAACATTACACATATGAAAAGAATCAAGATTGTACTGCAGACTCTTAAGATACTTACGTTCCCCCAATGAGGAATTAGACTAATATTAATGCATGTAGGCGAAAGTCGGCGTCCCTTAGTTAATACATCTATTAGGATACTCATAAATCGTTTCAACATAAACACAAATACATACAGAAAAAGTGCATAAGGGTACATACAAAATAAGTAAATAGTAGATACATTGACCATAATGAATTCTTTAATATGCACGAACCATCGGCCAGGCACAACGCATAGAACTCCAGCGTTATGAAGGCAAAACACAATCTTGATAACAAAACGTTCGTGGATATTAAAATGCGGTCGCTTGTAAAAGAAGCAGACATAAAATAAAATATAACATACAACTGACAGTCATGATTTTTATTGAGGTCGTCGCTCCAGGAGTTTACATTCAGCTTTGGATCCAATAAAATATTTAAATAAATCTTTATGAAAGAAAACATTCGCGAGGCTATAAGCAACAATATTTACGTTAGAAGAACCTTGCATATATAAACGAATAAGGCAGAGATTAAATTGATAAATTTTGATGGTTTTATCTGTATACGATCAAAACAGCAAAAGATTGATATTTCAAAACCTGAAAAGTTACGTTAGCAACACTAACAGTGTTAGTTAAATAATATTACAAAGTTTTTCATTACTATGAACTGGTACATCAAGGCTTTTCACTAATGTGAAAGGATATCGCAAGGTTTTGCACTAATGTGAAACGATGTTACAATTTATAAGCTACTCTTAATCAAAGCGAACTGGTGACGAGATGGCAAAATAAAGGCACATTGACAAGTAACCGCATTCGCAGATGTAGAATTGTGCGTGCCAACCTTAGCTTCTTCACAATATACAATCCTATTGGTAAAATTATTTACCGTAATACTGGAATTATCCAATAGATCCCCAAGTGTATGGCACAGATTGCACTCAATTCACTGCACTGGTTTACACAAAATTTTATTATAACTAATAGATCATATTTCCAGTGACGAAAGACACTTCAGATACATTCTTAGATTGAAAGTAGGCGTTGAATGTCTTTAGAATGCGAAGCAGTACAATACTCGTTGAAAGTTCGACGCTGTAATATAAATACAAGAAACACGGTAACAACGCTGATTGCTTCGGAAGGCTCAAAAACAATACGGGAGTCGGTACGATAATGCTACTAAAAGTTCGATTTGAGCTTAGTTGGGTAGGTCCGTCGTTAAGAAGAAATTTTAGTCACGGCATTTACACATCTGGTACATTTCAGAGATTGTCAATGAATTTTTATTGAAGACAGAAATAATTCACGACATTTACACTCAGATTTTCTCTATAACCTGTGCGGATGCTATCCAACTACTTGGAATAAATCCCGATAGAAAACGTGAATATTCTATGTAAGTCCCAAACAGATGCGCGTGACTTGCTTAGTTGCGATCCTTAATCAAACTCTCCGAACTGTCTCATGAACTGACAATTCTCCAACCCTAAGAGTGGTTGATCAAGTAGTTTATTGGTCTGCCTGGGTTCGTGATACCAAAACCACCAATGAAGACAACGAGAGTGTAAGGTGACTCGATTGCAAATTCGAGCATTGCCATATTCAATTAATAGAGCAAATGTAAAAATAAATTTTGCCCTTGTCTATACAAGGTGACAGTGACAAAATTTCCTTGAAATAGAATATTTTAATTTATAAAATGCGGAATTAGAGGTAATTTTATTAGATTCAATGCTCTCGAGCGTTGCTTTTCAAGATAAAAGAAATCATTTTACTAGAGAATTCTATAGCAGAAATAATGTTATAAAGTCGTAAATTTTAACACTATAAAAGAACGTTAAAAGAGAGGCAGGGAAAAGATAAAGTGTAATTTCTAAAGAATAACATATGTACACAAGGAATGGTTAATAAAAAAGAAAGATTTTTATTCCAGCAGCGCTGGTCGATAAACTTAAGAAATAGCTTTAACGAATGTGTCTAGCTATTTGACTTCGCAGATTTCCCTAACACATTAGAGAGAGATTTTAATATTTTCGAACTTTCATAACAGACTAGATCAAAATAATAAATCTTACTGCATAGTTTCAACAAATAGACGTCTGTTTGCCGTCCATGGACGTAGGATGGACACCCAATGGACATCTAATGGACATCCATTGGAAGATCATGTACAAATTATATCTGAAGTATGTCCAGTAATTGACGCATTGTTCAAATTAGTGATAAATGCTACGTTCTATAGATATCTATTAGAAGTCTGTCAGTCAAAACTTGGACTTCCCATAAACATTCATTGAACTTTCGTGTGCTATAAGGGAATAAAACACTTAGAAACTTAGAGTTATAGGATTCTTTATTAAAACCAACCATAATAGCATTCGTATTATACACGGAAGATTAAGATAACAAAGGATGATATTAAAATACTAATTCATTAATGTTTGGCTCTATTTTTGTCAAGAGCATTCCTAAATAATCGCGATTAGCTAGTGTTTGTGTTTGCGGTCGGTACTTTGGTTTATTCAATGCCATCCAACTGCACCAGAGGTTACTACCACTCCCTGGATCGTTCCAACGCCCCACAGTCCACTTTGGGAAAAACTAGTCTAGATAGACTCCTTACTATGTCGACACCATTCTGTGCTTACAAATACACCTTCAAGAACGTTGAGCATGTTCTGTATTGTTGCAGCACGAGCTTGATCACTACAAATCGAATTACAGTGATAGCGTTCGAGAAGCTGGTGGTCAGGTAGCGCTTCATTGGCATCGTCTGGAATCTTTTTTCCCGCACTTGCATACATAGTTATTTTCATTATTTTCATTCTTTAAGCTTAGGGGCATTTGTCGTGATCCAAGAGATTAAAATCTATAATCGATCTATGTAATTGACTACAAACTTGCTACATTACCTGCTTCATTGTTTAAAAGGCATTTCTGACCTATGTTGAATAAGGAAGATGTAGTGGACATTTGAGAAAGTTCAATCCAGGTGTTTGAGACATTTTTAATGATGTAACTAGACTGTACCTACTAGTTAGCCTTATGGGACGCTTCATATATTCAATTATTAAGCAAGTTAGTATTTGTTATTACAGAAATATATTACTAGAAACTTAATGGCGCTCAAAGAACAATTATATTTATGTCTAAAACCATGAAAAATTAATCCAAATGTTATACTCTTCAAAATATGCCATGCCTGGAGATTTTATATGTATTAGCTATTAAGGTTTTTATATTTTTTTGAAATTATAACTTACAGGATTGTGTAGACTTTATTCGTAAGACTAAACTCGTAAAGTATTTCGTTTCATAGTATAATGTAACTCAAAAGTGACACTTTAGTATTAAAATATTAATTTTGAGCCATGAGTTAAATTCCAGTTGGAAATTGTATCTCGCAGTACAATAGTTATTTACGTACCAATCGAGGAGAGTAATTTGTTGCAGTCGAGATGTGATTATCACGTCGAGACTGTAATATTACTTACTCCCGTGGGAAGTACAACATTTTTTCGCCCGTAAACTAAATTCATTTCTGTTTGGAACAGGGACTTAATGATTCATTACAGCCCTTGGGACGTTATAAGGGCGGAAAAGTGATTTTTCCTCTCTGTTGTTCAGGTTTTGTTAGGCTTTTTGCTTAGATAAGTTTTGGATACCATACACTCCAAAGCTATCTTTCAATTACTTGCAAAAGTGAAATTGTAATATAAGGTAGAATAACTTCCATTTAAATTTTTGATGAATTTTCAAGGTCAACAAAAACATCATGTATGAAAGTCTAGAAAAAAGTGCCCTTTTTTTCCTTGTATGCTTTATTTTCCTTGCTTTTGACTCGTGAAATAAACGGCACACTGGGGAAAAAATTTACCACTTTCTTTTATTTTAACAGAAATAACTATTATAAAGTAAGGTTGGTAGGAATTGCTATAAATAGGCGGCTTCTCGATACTGGCAGTAAGAAAACTACTTTTACATTAGAGTTTAAAATTTATTATAACTATTGGCACAGACAATAACGTCCATTTTGATAGCATCATCCGTATACAAATCCATTGATTGAATATTCTGCATATTTTACGTAATAGAGCGTTCATGAAATAATTAGTTGGTTGCAGTAGCTCAATGTACAAATTACAAGTACTTTAAAACATTATGGGTCGCTTAATTAAAATGATTTTATTTTAAAGTTGGATTTAGTTGAGTTGGAATCTTGAATATAATACAGTTGCATGTGTTATAATTACATACAAAAAGTTTCAGCCCCTCCCTTAACGAACATTTAAGAAAGGAGTTTTTTTTAACTGCATATTTTACAGGGCAACTAATTCATTTTGATAAATATGAATTATTATTTTAAACCTTTTATCAAAACATCTGTTTGTAAAAATCACAGGTATGAAAGAAACATTTAAATTCATATTTCCCAAAAATTTAAAATTTCGCATTATGGGCTAATCAAGGTAGCAGTCGATAAAGTAGATTAAACAATCTGGCAGTTTTAGTTTGAATACCGAACGGAAATGCAGATTTTTTACGTGCTATCAGTAAGAAAATGACATTAAAGTTATTCTTTAAAATATGCACGTAACCTAAGTTTAATAATTAATAACATCATTTTAATTTTCATTAATATCTAAATAATTTAATAAATTATTTCAGTGGTTTTGTTATCACTTATCACAATTTCAACTACAATAATGCGGCCATATGTTGACTAGGATGGAGCAGAAGTTCTGTCTTAAAACCAGTTTTAAATAAAATCTTTTTAACTAAACAACTGTGAATAGAGGACCCTATAATAATTTAATACGGAAAGACTGTCAATGAGATAATGGATAGCGTTATATAAAAAGATCAGTACCTTAAAATTGCTTCTGCTTTATAAAGAGAGATAATTAAATTCTTGTAAAACCACTGACGAAATATCTGCCATGTTTTTTTCTAATACAGAAATCTTAAGAATTGATTGGATTTTTGAATTTAAATAGAAGATAACCACACCGCTGACGCATATTTCAGATGACAACGCACTAATGTATTGAAGAAAAACAATAAAAATAAGAATTTTAATACATTCCTTTGAATTCGTTATAAATTCCAACATTCTCTAAGCTGTATTCGTACCACAATCATAATCTAAGATATGTGCTCAGTAAAATATTAATTTAACGACGAATCGTACACGTAAATCTTTAACTGCGTCCTTTCATTGTAATATTTAACATCCTATCATATATGGATAATCAATTACCAACGCTTTTCTTGTGTACATTACACAGCATTTGTCAATATTGAAAAACAGTTTGTTTGGTTAGGCTATTGATGGCTTACCGTCGAAACTAATCCGTGTAAATCAAAGGCGGGCAGTTCTTTATGAATAATTACAGTCTGTACGTGCTCCCAATTAGAATGAAAATTAAATGCAAGTAGCACGCTCTTGTTATATCGTATTCTTTATAGCGATGACCATATCCCACAAAGCGGCCTTGATTTCCGGTAAGAACTAAAAATGTCAACTACATTGCAAGGATTATCTTCAAGCTTAGTACGTGCTGCATCATAAAGTTTAAAGTTATCAGCAAACAACTGATATTTTAAGTGAAAAATCTCTTTTACTAAACCGTTTATCGTTAAAGCAGAAACAAAAGCGACCCCAAATTGGATCCTTGTGATACCCCTTTTATGCTTTACGAATAATAAGGTATAAAAGATATCAAAAAAGGTTATCTGTTATTTCCTGAGTTAAAAGGACTAAATTACTACATGGTAACCATTTTATTGATTTGGGCGATTGAAAAGTATTTCGTTGATTCACTAGTTTACAAGCCTTTATATACAAGGATAAGAAGGGTTGAATATAAAGGATTTTAATCTGATAAATTGGAATTTGAAGTACTATTACTAAAAGTTACAAAGAAAGAAGGATTACAAAACTAAAAAATTAGAAATGTTTAGCCTGCTTTTTATAATTACTAGCATTCGTCACTCTTAAGATGAACCACCAGTAGCCCTAACATATTTTGGTTTCAAAAACCTTGATATCGTTTCTCAGAATTTTTCAAATCTTGATAAAAACGTTCTCCATGTTCATCGCTCAAACTGTCTAAATTCTCAGGAAAGAAATCGAGATGAGAATGTAAGAAGCGGATCTTAAGGGACATGTTGACTCCCATTTTATGGTAATTAAGCAATAAATCAGAAACGATTTGTTCATAGTTCTCAACTTTCTTATTTCCTAGGAATTCTTGAACCACCGTTTTAATCAATCTCCAAGCGGCTTTTTCAGTACTGGATAAACAGCTTTCAGACTTCTCATCTTTAAGCACTTTTCTTATTTGTAGACTTACAAATATGCCTTCCTCAAGTTTAGCTTCAGAAAGCCAGGGAAAAAACTTGCAGGTATTTGAATGCAGCTCCTGTTTTGTCCAATGCCTTACAAAATTTTTGATACACCCCAATTTGGTGTGAAATGGTGACAAAGTAACGATTTTTGAATTAATTAAAGATGTGTTCTGTATATTGTCCAGGTACATATTCATTTCTGACAGACCAGTCTTCCTTAATGTAATGGTGTTGTCTAGCTCTGCTGTCCCATACACATACAAACGACTTTATATATCCACCTTGTAAACCTAGCAATGCTTGCTTTCAAATTTCTACACACTTTCCAGTTATGTGTTACGCGCCAAAATGAACTTTAAGACACAGGCTTATAATCAGCGACTAAAAGGCACGAAGAACTAAAAGTTCGCTAACACCCAGACTAGCAAAACAGTCAAAGACGGTTAGGTTCGAAATGCTTACTTACCACTGAAATAGCTCAAAATCAGTATTATTGGAAGGCGCCATTATGGATTCAGTCAGATAATAAGATTCAAAAGGACCATAGTCGCTCTTAAGTCGACAACAGCTTCACAAATACTTACTTAAGCTTTCTGAAACTCAAGGCGTTAAACAGTGCTATACAGGGATATTATATTTCCCTGCATATATGTTTTTTTGACTAAATTTGTAATATTTAAATCAAATTATTAAATCTTTTTTATTGGATCACTCAGTATATTAAGGTCTTTTAAGTCACCCGGTTTATTCTTTGCTAATTAAATTTAATAATAATTGAATCAAATTAATAAAGTTCTTAGATGACTTCACTGCATACAAGTACAATAATAAGGCTGTCTTTTTAAACAACAAATCTATTATGAAATAAAAGATAAATAAACATTACATGCAAAACAAAAAAGAAACAAAGCAAATAAACAGGTGAAAACACAAACTATATAAAAAAATTTTAAATAAACGTCAACGTTCGTATTAGATTTTACTGCGCAGAATTCTGGCCAGTGACACTCGAGGGGAATTCCCTAAACGCCAACTAAGTGCGTAGACCCCGTCGAACGTCTTATGAATAGCTTACGGCTGCATTTAATACATTTAACAGACAGAATAGTTATGACTAAAATAAAACTGGTCTGCATTACAAATTCGCATTGGACGTTACTGAATTATAAATTCATTGTTCGGTAAAACAAATAATAAATTAGAACGAACACAACACCACCGTGATTATACTAAACAAATAGTCGTCATATCTTTACATTAATGCCAAGGAAAAATCTTATTGTTTTTTCCACTGGACAAGCTTTGAATGCACTTTGTTTATTTAGGCCAAACGAACGTAGACACTGCTCTATTAATTGGTGTTTACTAACCTTTAAATACCTGTGACAATTCAAACTTTTATTCACATGGGCAACTGCATCTTTATTTACTTAAAACGCCGGGAACTGGCTGGACTCCACGCAACGCCGAGGGGTCAAAATGATGGCGTAACCACTATAAGTTTCCGCTTCAACAGCGAGAAACGGGCGACGTCCTGCTTCCCCAAACAATGTGTTTTAAACAATGGATTTTTTTCGAAATCGAGTACTACGCTGTATGCTTCAAATACACTTTAAGAAAATGATAAACTTAATAGGCCACCAACACTGAATTTGTAGGGGAAACGCCTAACCAAAAGTACACCCACCAGAATTCTACAACCTTCTTACACAATGCCCAAGATCTGACTGCTCTCCAATGACGTCGGAACACGCCCTGATCTGCACGCTGCCTGCGCACGCAAATATGACTTAACCATTAACTAAGTTGTGCAGATTGCTATTCCGCGAAAGCAACTACTCTCCACAACTCTATTTCTTAATAGAGGTCGCCACGCATCCCAACTTGAAATAATTATCGCAGGAACGAACTTTTGGTGTTGTAAGTATCAAGATCTTGACATATGTTCTTGGTATTTTATAAGTTTTGTTAATAATAATATGGTTTCATAAGATTCCTTGCTATTTCCGCCGTGGCCAATAGGAATAGTGAGATTGTCACTTCCATCATGTAACAGCACAGCTTTCAAGCTTGCTCTAGAGGAATCTACAGATACACGCCATACTCCTGGGTTATATGATTGGTTCATACTTTTAAAAAGACCTTTTATATGATGACAAAACATAATTCATCTTTTTTCGTAAAATACTCTGTAAATGCCAGACTTCTGTTTCGGTAAACGCTTATTCTTGTATTAAGAGCAAACAACCTCTACAGTTGTCGACGAGAACCAAATAATTCAGCTTTGGAATTAGACAGTTGCAAGTCTCTAACAAAGTCATTTAGTTCAGATTGTGTTATCAAATACGGGCCATCAACATCACTAAATTCATCACTCGCGCTTGCCTGCGATGAGTTCTTACTTTCTGGGTTATCTTCCATTACTTCTTCGCTGGAACTACCGGGACATCTAGGATATGGTAACTCGGCAGAGTGCAATTCGGGTTTTGTTACAGAG